>JAOVVI020006246.1:0-15799 GCA_028571085.2 Nepenthes alata | reverse complement strand
AGAAGCCGCTCCGCTTCCCACGACGCGTCCCGAGTTCGATTCCCACCAGCAGCGTTCGAATTTTATTTTCTGTATTGCTACATAACGGGCTAGAATCGTTCTGGGCCGCGCTCGAAACAGTTTTGGGCCGAGAATGTAATCGGCCCAAAGAACCAATTATATATAATTTTTTTTATTATAGACACTGTAGCAGAACAACGTCATTTTCTAACTGAATACGTTTTCAGAAAACGACGTCGTTCAGAAATTCAAAACCAACGACATTTATTACTGTCGAAATAGAAAACGACGCCGTTTAAGTCATTGTCTTCCTTCGTCAGTTTCACCCAAACCCGCAACGACCGACTCGACCCGAATATCAGACCCGATTCAAACAGCACGATACGAATACCATAAATGATAAAAAATATATAAAAATTTTGAAAATTAAATTTTTTTATCGATTTTCAGTACTCGTTTGAACCGAATCTTTAAAAAATGAGGAATTTAGATTTTTTTAAGTTTTCAAAAAATTTAAAAATTTACAACACAGTAAAGACAGAGTTGATGCTCGTCTATGATACCAAATGTTAGACATTAATATGGCTAAAATAATAACTAATGCGAAATATAGAATCGATTTTTATACCTCCTGCCATTTGCGTGCTCTGTTTTTAAACTTTAGATTCGGATCGGCTTCGAGCTTCTGAACACTCATTCACTTCTTTAGATGGTGTATTGTTTGAGTTGGGTGCCAAGGATAAAGTCAGAATATTCAATTTATAGGCAAAATCACCATTCACATCAACCGAACGTTTCGTACTCAAACCAACCAAGAATTGATAATTGATTTAATGGGAGAGTTATCATAACTAAATAGACCACTAATACTTCAGTAATTAACTGAGTAAAATGGTAGATGGAGATGAATCTACCAAGGAAGACAAAGAGAACAAAACCCTATGTCGGCTCGAAAACGGCTCAAAGAAGCCGTTCGCGGCTCGGCTCAGCTCACTCAGCTTGGCCGATCAACGGCTAATGGGCCGCGCTCAATTAAATATGGGCGGAAGCCTATATGTACTTCATGAATCATCGTCATCGCCCAAGCCGTGAGGAATCTCGGAGTTGAAGTGAATCCTACGCTACTATGAGCCGAAATCGGTGGCGGCTTAGAGGAAGGGTTGCTTTTGGCGGCAAGTGTCTTTGAGCCTGTATGGTGCCTTCTCCTTGTCATTTTCCTCTTTCTCCATTTTTTGATAAACTGCTTCTTTGGGATGTTTTCGTGCCCCCTTCTGAGGAGGGAAAGAGGTATTTGTAGAAGAAAAATATTAGAGTGCAAGTCAATTGCTGCTAATTTTGCCTTCTAGGGGAATGCCATGATTGGCACATTCCTCTTGTCAGGATCGGCATTCCTGACGGTTAGGGCGCATGATAGGCTGGCCGCCAATAGTTCTTGCGCTTGCAATTGCAAGATGGCTAGGCGTGGGTTGGAATCATGTGGGACATGTCTGCTGAGTTGGAGCCAATGAGCTAGCAATACTGGGACACGTGCTTATGGGCCAGCAGATGAACGACTTTATTGGCTCATGTCTTGATGGGCAGTCCTAGGTCTTATGGTCTTAAACCTTAAGTCGTGAGGACTTTCTCTTGTGCTATAGCTTTCAAACTATCCATCTACTGTGGGCCTCGACTCGGGCTAGCCCATGGGTGCATGGCCCGTCACATTCAAAATATGATTGTAAGATCTAATTAATATATAAAAATAAATAATTTTAATTGCTTAAATCTCTTAAACTAAGAGTCTAATATTTTATAATGTCTTCAAAAATAAAATATATATAGTCAATAGTTTCGGTCAAACTCCCCTCCACGCCTTTCATGAAATTCTACGAGATCCTCGAACGTTGATGGGCAATGAGGGACATTCCATCATGAACCTACCGGAGGCCAAAATTTTGGCCACCCACAAGGGGGGCTAGTGATGGGTATACCAAACATAGGCTGGCCCAAAGTCAACGAAAGTCCAAGAAGGACGGTCAACACTTTGACAGCCCAATTGAAAAGCGGGCCCAAGAACTAAAAGGCCCAGGATGGTCAATGCTAGCATTGATCGTTTGGGGGCCAACGTACACACAGACGGTCAACTCAAACGTTGACCGTCTGCGTATTGTAGCTATTGGGCCCAACAATGGTTTTCCCTACAGTTTTAGATTTAGCCCACTTGAGCCCACGATCCATCAGACGGCCAATGACGGCTTTTCCCACATCTTTCTCAATCCCAGCTAGCTCCCGAAATGGATATTGATAAAATTGGCGCCCTTCAAGTATGGAATGCGCCAGATTTTCCCAATCTCATGCCAACTCGGGATTCTAATGGTAAAATACACCAAAGGAAGGTGAGCAGTTTGGAAAGATGCTGGCCGCCACAGAAGGTAACTGCCTTGCTCTGTTTAGCAACTGGCATCTGCTCCGAAAGATAAGCCAGCCCAGAATCACACGGAGAAAGATTGCCCCCTCAATCTTAAATAAGCCATTAAATTCTCATTCAAGGGACGCTTTCTGTTATGCAAACACACGCACCAAACTCTTACACACAAGAACTTTGAGACAACCAAACTCGAACATTCACAGAAAGAGACGACCCTGGTTTTCCTACTGAAACTTACTAACCAAAGGCAAACAATGCGCTCCTGACAGCCGTTCACTGTCGCCCCACCCTCCAGATTTAAGATGACGACTTTTGCCTCTATTATATTTGGAGATCCACGCACTCATGTTATCTCTCTTTCTCTCAATTCTCATTTTCTGTGACCTTTTCATATTTCGAAGGCAGTTTACTGATTTGAGCGTCGGAGTATTTTCGGTGGGATAACTTTCCACCGACACGCTGACCTCCTGTTCTTTTTAGTGGTGTGCATGATTCGCACTCAGGGAACAGAACTGGTTCAAACTATTAAAACGAATCCGAATCTGTTCGAAATTCGGATCTAGGTACGTATCAAATTTTATATAAAAATTATATTTTAAAATTAAGATATAAAAATACACTTTCATAATTTATTTTAAAAAATTCAAATTATTATAAAATTTTATATTTTAAAATTAAGATGTAAGAACTATTTTTATACTTATATTATACTAATTCATTCGCAGTAACGCTCAGATCCAACCAAAAAGACTCCATTAATTATCAATTTTGCAATATGCAGAGAGTTATTCACGTGAGAAATAGAAGAGTTTTTTTTTTTTTTTCTGTTGAAAAGACGTGTAGCCTAAAGAAGAAACACGCATGGGGGCCACCCTCAATCCCCCATCTCCAATTTTGGCCGAGTGATATAATTTTATATTTAATAATTGAAAATAAATTATTATAATTTTAATTGTTTAAATTATTAAAGTTATATATTATGATAGAAAATACGAAGGCGATTAGAATCTGAGAGGATCAGTCAGACCTCTCAGTCTCTCTGTTCAGTCGTTATCGTCCTCTCCAAGCCTCGCCCACCCTCCTCAAAGCACACGCACGCTCTCGCTCTCGCTCTCGCTCTCGCTCTCTAGCTGTGCTGTGTGCCCCATGAGAACCTGACTGCATTACATGTAAAGTGCTCCCAAAACAAAAGCTACTGCTGGTATAATGAAAACAACTTGAAAAGCAAAAGCTTCCGGTCGTTGCTACCATCGCCAGCCTTTTCTCCTCCATTTTTGCGGTACTTATTCCTTGGACCCAGATACTGGAGAGTGAGAGAAAGAGGAGGAGCAGGAGGAGGAGGAGGAACGGAAGGGCTCTTTCTCTTTCATTCAGGATATTGTGTGGGGTTTTCTCTGAAGTTATGGCATCCTCTTGCCTTGCCCTAGATCCACTTTCACTTGATTGATGATTGAGTGTATTGGGAGCTTTTTTCCCTGAAGCATTCTAATGTATGCTTGCCCATCTCTTTCTCACTTTATATCTGCTGCTCACTGATTTTTTTTAGCTTGGATTTTGGTTCTTGTCCAATTTATTGTTGTTTCGTTGTTATTCTATTTTTTTACACCCTTTAATTTTACTCCATGTGTTTTTCACCTAATCTTTGTGGCTGACATAGATGGGAAATTGCCTTGCTGTTGAAAGTTTATGAGGAAAATATTTTGTTTGTCAGAAAAATCTTGCAACGGAAATTTTTGTGACCTTAGAACACACATTTTGTTTTTTTCTACCCTTGGAATGTCCTGGTTTTCTGCTTATTTCGATAAACAGGATTTGATTGCCGGTATTTGATTGCGAGTGAAGTCCAATATATGTGCAGGACCTTCTGCTTTCACACTTCTTCAAATTTCGTCAATTGGGATGGTGAGGTTTCTAGAATGCTGAGGATTTTGGTTCCGTTGGTTTGATCTTCAGTTTTTTGTAGTTCTGAAGCTTATCTCTTGCGTTCTCAGAATTTTGGGTTTTCATTAGACTTGTGTGTATACTTTGTTGGTTTTATTTATTTATTATTTTTTTGGCCCCATTTGGAACTAATTTAATGTTATGAAATCGTCAACCAATCAAACTATTTCCAACTTTCTGTGGGGATTTGCTTTTCGAGCACATTGCTAAACTCACAGATGGTGTGTTTCATCTCATTACATTATCTTGCAAGAAAAGTTGATATACTTGTGTAAATATTAGTGTGTTGGTTGTCTGGAGTTTAGACTATACCCTTTGGCAATCACAAGCCTGATCTAAATTATGGATAATTTCTCATTCTGCTTGGTTAGAATATCAAGAAAGCTGTTGAAAACAAATAAAAAGCATATTTAGTCATCTAATTTTTTTTCATAACAGCGTGCAGAGTTGTTTCTCTGGGAAGTTTTGTGATGATACATTTATGGTGATCAGACATGGAACGGATTCCCGAGTCGAAGGTGCTTCAAATGCAGCTGCCTGCTCCAAATCACTTGTTGACTCATAAGATTAGTACTGCAAATGGACAAATGGGTCGATCAGAAGTACTATCCTATCAAGATCTAGATTTGCATGTCCCTGTTAGAATATTGAGAGGAAAGCACTCTTTGCATGAACAGGAAGCTCTTAGGGTAGATGTTGTTATGTCTAAGGGCAGTGATGATTCCTTTGAGGATGGAAGCTCGGGCTCTTTTTCAGGTGCAAGTCACCCTCCAGAGCCTGTTGACACAGACTCAATGAGACCTGTTTACGTGCCAATTGGTCAAAACAAATCAGAGGCAGGATGTTTGTTGAAGAGCTTGCCTACGAAGGGTCCATTTCTAGACGATTTCTCGACCCGGATACCTGGTAAAAAACCAGGCCCAGCTGTTCTTTCCCCTGCTGAAAGCTTGAAGGAAGAATCAAATGATTTAGGTGTAGTATCTTCTTCGTTTACAGTTACCCGTGCATCACAAAATACTGAAAATGCTCGCCTTCCCGCTGATTATGTGGAAAAGGAATGTGTGTGGGATATTTCCTTGCCTCCTAGTGGCAATGTTAGTCCACTAAGTAGCATGGACAGTACTAGTGTGGTGAGAACTATGAGCATTGCTAATAGCTGCACAAACACATACAGGAGTGATTGTATTACTAGTGATGGCATGCTTAGTATGGAAAGAAATAATGAGAGTACAAAATGCAGCAATAGAGGAGATTCACTTGAGAGTGAAAAAACTAGCATGAGTCGAGCTAGCAATAGTAGCAGAGTTAGCGATGAGAGTAACTGGAGTAACCTAACATGGAGTGCTAACAAGCCACACAAAGGAAATGACCCTAGATGGAAGTCTATCCTTGCTATCAGAGCACGAGATGGTATTTTGGGTATGAGCCACTTCCGGCTGCTCAAACAGCTGGGTTGTGGTGACATTGGCAGTGTGTATCTCTCTGACCTTAGTGGCACTCATTGCTATTTTGCTATGAAAGTAATGGACAAAGAATCTCTTGCTGAAAGGAAGAAGTTGAACAGAGCTCACACAGAGAGAGAGATTCTACAGTTGCTTGATCATCCATTTCTACCAACCTTATACACACATTTTGAGACCGACAGGTTCTCATGCTTGGTGATGGAATATTGCCCAGGAGGTGATCTGCACACTTTGAGGCAAATGCAGCCCGGGAAGCATTTTTCTGAGTATGCAGCAAGGTATGGCTCTTGATGCCCCACTATTATTTTTTGAATTTTAGTTTATGATGTTGAAAATGTTATTACTTCTTAGATGCTATTATCACTATCACTTGTCGGCTTCTTAGACTTTGTTTTGGCAAAACTAGAGAACTATTTTATTTGAAAATCTGTTTTGACCAGTAAAAAATTTGAGTAGAACCAAGGGGGTGTTCCCTTTGAAATATGTATCACAACTTCAAACATACAACCGAACTTAGAACACTTGAGGCACAAAGGAAAAGGGCAAGGAGGCTAAAAATGAAGTAGGAAAGAGAACGCAAAAGGCTCCAATGGAATGTTGACTGCTATATGGACAAAAATAAGGTGTGGGATACATTTTGGTTTGGTGTTGTGTTTCAACTCTTTGTGCTTTGAGGTTTTGGTTTGGGCTGTTTTTAAGTATTTGTCTGTTGTTTTCCTTTGTCCTTCTATATGGCTTTTGGGTTAATTTGCCTTTTTTACGTTTATTTTTGGGAGAGCACCTGAACAACTGGTTGGGGAGGGGGTGAGATGAGCACCAACATTTCTGTCCGATTTTCAATACATGTATTGTTAGCTTCTTTGATGTGGTATTGGTTTGGCTTTTTGTTTTTAGAGTTTGAAAAGCATAATTTTGAAATAATTGGCATAGTAGAGCACATAAACAGAGGCACATACTCTTACAGTCTTGTTAAGAAAAATGATATAATGTAAATAGATGGAGCATTGGATCACCCTGGTTCATTATGTGTTGAGGCCTCACTTCAGCAAAGGAACTATGACCCTGTGCAACTTTGTACATGATTCTGAAGTTTTATCAAATGTTAAATGGAACCCAACAAAAAGGAAAATTATCCAAAGGAATGGAATCACTGACCAGCAGGAAATTGAAGTTCTACCAGTAAATGTAACTTGCTAATCCTTTATTGATTGCAATGTTGAGACATCCAATTAAAACTTTGTGCGCTTGCTTTTGTTGTGTGTGTGGAATTCATCATTGCAAGCAACAGGAAACAATGAAAGAAATGTCTTTGCCATTCTTTTGATGGGATATGGTTAAATCCTGAAGTGGGCCTGCACAGATAATGGGTCAGCTTGGACGAGGTCTTGAGTCCAAGACAATTCGGCCTTAGAACAATACCCCTCTATGTGTCTCGTTACAGGCCTGGATGTCATATTGGTTCTACTGCATACTGGTCCGAAGCCCGAAGCTTATTTAGTTCACCCATAATGGTTAGCCCTTACAGATAGACAAAAAGCCATCTTAGTCCCAGATGATTTGGTGTATAAGATTTTAAGATTACAACTGTTGTTGGATCTAATAATTGCCTTGATATTCTAGGGTTGAATCCCGCAATTAAAAAGATAATGATTCAATAATTATTCTATCTTAAAAAATATAAGACAGAAAGCCAGGTAACAGAAAAATTGCACTCCTCTACAAATAGGGGAAACCCTCATCATTCCATGTAAGCTTTCTTGACGGCCTGCCCCTTCTAGAAGCTACGCATCCTTGCTACGCTTATCTGCATGCCTTTCATGCCGTTCATACCTAAAGCCCTCTTTAACTCATTAAACTACTGGCAAATATTGTGCCAAATCAGACATCAGAGTGGATGCACGGGGGAAAACCCTCAGGCTTCTCTTAACACCCCTCTGTTGTTGTGCTCACAGGGTCCCCAACAGTCAATATTGTAGATGGATGATTTTCGGTGGAACCTATTCGTACATCGAAACGTATTACTGGGTTTTAAAATAAACTACGCTCTTAGACTGGTTTTTTGATGTATTATAAACATTATTTTTGCAATCAAATTTTGTTAACTTTACAATATAAACAAAACAAAATAAATTTCTTTTCCTGCTAGTGAGGTTGGACGCATTGATGGTTTGCCTACATTTAGCTTTGTCGTAGGCCTCTTCTTCTAACTTTATGCATATGAAGTACATACAATTCAATTGAAAAATTTGAATGTCGGTGCATCAGAATTGCAGAAAATGTACTGGAGATAACTTTCTGAAGCTAAGAACATTCAGTTATTGCTTTCAGAAAGGCTGAAATCCTCCAAGTCTAAGATTCCCTCAATTCACTTATTATAACTGAAAATTTTGGTGCATTAAGTCCAAATTATGAGAGTTCAAGTTAACATGTAAATTAGTTTTAATTATGAGAGAGTAGTCCAACAAAAAAGAATGATCCTATGATTGGCAAATTGTCTTAAGGTAAGGAGACTTCATGAGGAAGATTCTGGGAAAGAGCTATTCCTAGTTCGGGGTAGATTTCAAGTTGAATGAAATTCCTTGACAAATAAACGGTGATTTGAATTGGTCACATGTTCCACTCCTGTAAATCTTTGTTTTTAAGAAGAATAATCAACTTGGCAAATATTATTTGGTTTATAAAAAGTAATATTGGATAGAATTAATGACATTCAACAGAATTTTGTTCTTTCTTCCTTATGTTTAACTATTCTTTCCTGCATTGTTCAATAGTTAGAATTAGAAAGCATAGTGAGTTCAATTCTTCCATGTTTAAGCAGTAGCATTCCATGGAGCTAGTAAAGAATTTGTGTAGTTTCCTGAACTACACAGATTTTTATATGTATAATACGGTTGACGTATGACGTTGTATCATCAAAAGGGGACATGGCCCCTATTATTGGCATTTCAGGCCAATTAAAGTGATCCTATGTTTTTTTCTTATTTTCAGTGATTGGCTTTTCGTATATGCATTCTTTTCCCACGCTGAGCATTTTTCTCTTGCATATCCTCTCCCTAGAGAAATATTGAAAAAAGGAAAATTGTTGTGAATGAGTAATAAAACGGTTAAATGCAAAGGCCTCTCCCTCCAAAGGGGTTGTTTCTGGTCTTAACAGAACATAACAGGGAAGGGGTAGATGAGGTTCAAACCCCCACCAACTCTTCAGAGAGTGTGATACTTCCTATTTACTTTTATGGATTTGATGAAAATATCGATATTGGTTACAACCTTATTAGTATTATCCGTAGCAGATGATATGTATCGGTACCATATGCAATTTTTTCTGGTGAACTGGAACTTGTAGGCCAATACCATCTGATATATCTGAAAATATAGGGTGTATCAACTTATATTTTTTAATATTGGCCAATATTTGTTTTTTAATATCGGCTAATATGTTGCTGATGCAACATGTTATGAGTTGATCCCGGTGTCAGGGCGGGGGGCCAATCCCGATATCCCATTCCATGCTTCTATGTCATCTTTAAGCAAGCAGCACAACATAATGCCATAATCTGATAAGAATTGGTGGTATTTGTTAACAGGGGAACTGCCTGTTTGCTTTTTCCCCTCTGACTTAACATCTCTCTATTGTGTCAACAAATTGTAACACGCAATGTTGCCTTTATATTATTCTTCTTTTTCATTATCCCAAAGCTCCTTGTCTGATATTTTTTTGCTGTGTTGACAGTTCTGGTAATGATTTTAGAGATCATAAAAGGACACTTAGGGACTCATATGCAATTCAGGAGCTAACTGTTTCATAATTCCTGAAGCTTATTTTAGCAGTTCATTTCTTTCATAAATAACTGCAGTCTCTATATTATTATGGACCTCTTAGCTCCACTCATTAAACCAGAAGGGTGATGTGAGCAAAAAATGATGCACTGCTGCCTAAGCATAGATGCAAATCGATCAATATATATTTGCATTGAAGCCATTGATGCTAATATTTTCCAATATTATGATAATATCATGATATATTTTCATATCGGTGAGATATCAGCCGATACAGCCCCATCAGCATACAATTTTCAGAATTTTTTTTATTCTGATATATCTTATATTAATACGTATTATCTAATATGCTCGATATCGATTTGGCTGCAATTGATACCGATATTGATAATGATATTTTCGTTCATGTTCAACCTAAGCCATTCTTACCTTTCAAGGTAGTCCCTGTTCAAGCGATCATGGATCAGGCAAATATTTAAGGAAGGGCCTATTCCTGATCTCTCACGGAAATCATGTTTGGAGGAGTTGAGCTTGATCGAGTGTGATATATTTTGTTTGATTACTAAAGACTGAATGGACACAAAGTAGTCTTCTGTCTGGTGTATTCCTGTGGATGGTGATCATTGGTTTGGGGTGTCTGATGGTTAAGTTTATGGGTTGCTAGGATGGAAATATTTGCCGATATGTAAA
Source organism: Nepenthes alata (assembly GCA_028571085.2). NCBI lineage: Eukaryota > Viridiplantae > Streptophyta > Magnoliopsida > Caryophyllales > Nepenthaceae > Nepenthes > Nepenthes alata. Next base: position 5,521 of record JAOVVI020006246.1, on the reverse strand, counting down.
ATATTGCTAATATATATTGGTGTTGGCTCTCGATATCAATGTTTTGCAATACTACAAACAGTTGCTATTTCCTGCTATATCAACAACATATAGTGATATGTTGGGCAATACACCAAATTTTTTCAACATATTGATAGATTTGTTGGCCATATTTGCCCTAGGTCCCGATTCGTAAAACTAATTTGTTCCAAGACTGATACATATTATTTGATATAACCGTCAGCATGAATAAAAATATCGGTATTAGTATTGATTGTGATTATACCAGTATCAGATATATTAAAATATTTTTTTTAGAATTATAAATTGATAGGAAAATATATTGTCGATTTGGCAATTTATCGCAATATTGTTGTGGTATTAGGAGATATCAATACAAGGAGGTTCTAATACCGATATATATGAGCTAATAATTTAAATGTTGGCTAATATTATAGTCAATGGTTTTGAAGATGCCAATATCGATGATTCATCCATGATTGCTAGCTTGCTGTATTTGTGGAAAGTGCCACAATGGGTATCAAGGGGTAATCCAGTTGATGTCAACGTGGTCCTTCCGTGGCTATTTTTCCAACCACAAAATGATTGTACCTCTCAGGCTGAAAGTAATAAACTATAGAATGAACCTAGACCTTTGCTAGCTATTTCAACTATAATAATAGGCTGTCATAAAATTCAGACAAATAAATAATAGATCACGGAATCTTTATCCACCCAACAATTTCCAAATGAAGTGTGAAAGAATTATAAGTAGGAACTGTCACGACCCGAATTGCATACAAATCAAATAAAATCATAATTAAGACCTCAAATTCAGATCACAATGGTGCGCAAAAATCTATTGGTGACTCGAAAACATAAAATATGAATATCCATCCCAAGATACCGTCAAATTTTGTCCATTCAAGCACCTACTTCTTGTACATTCTCAATCATCAATACTATTCAAGTATGCATCAAAGCGTAACTATTTTGCCATAGCTGCGGCGTGCACCAAATGCAACCATTCTGCCATAGCTGCGTATTTGTGTCTATTATGCATATGTCAGGCACGATGATTTTGCCAAAACTGAGTAATTGCATCTATCATATGTTTATCTATGCTTTGGAACTTCATCCAACTAGGCATGAGTGCGGCTGATGCACTAACTTCATATGGACTAATACTGACGATCCTATTCAAATCCGCAATTGTACCTCAATAATTAAGCATAATTACTTCAAATTAAATATTATTACCCCAAAATCAACACTCGGATGTTACAGGACCTTTTTTGAATGGTCTTTCTTCTATATAGACTCCATGGCTTAGGTTTGGAAGGAGTCTCTGTTTGGGCTGAAACTGCTTGTGTGTTGAATTGACATGATGAATGTTTTTCGGTACTAATAAAAAGAAGAAAGGAAGAAACTGCTTCTTTACTCTAGAAGCTGAATGTTTTTCGGTACTAATAAAAAGAGGAAAGGAAGAAACTGCTTCTTTACTCTAGAAGCTGAAGCTGAGCTTAAGTTTTCTTTCGTAAGTAACTTTTAGCTTCTCAAGGAGCTCAAATTAGCTTTAACAAAAGTGCTTTTGGCTGCGGCTCCTGTTTGGAGCTTCTCTATTTAAGAAGAGAAATGCTTGAAGGACAGCTTTAGAACACACTCGGGTAGCACAATCTACCTTTTTTTGGGTTCATTATTGTGGATGGATGGATGTAATACATTGTCATTTGAGATATCTCGAGGTCAGTGGTTTATAAAGGTTGTTTATGAAACTGAAGCTGTAAACTCAAGCAATATTGGAGAAGGTTTTATATTATGTATCAACTATGCACAAGTTGTTTTCAAGTAGAACTTCTTCTACAAAAGCTCCAATGCTCATTTGCTGTTTGATTTTTCTTTTCTTCCATATGTTTAATCTGTTCAGAGGAATTCTTGTCTCAATTTATTAAGTTTCTTATTATATCCGAAGCTTCTAATGGTAAATCACTGATCATGTGGCTTCATATGTTGATCATATTACTAACCTTCTTTACATTACGAAATTGTGCAAATGAGTTATAATGTCGAACTTCTTTCATTTTCGTTTTATTGTAAATATGGATGAAAATACAACATTGGTATCGGTTATAATCATATCTGCATCGGCCATATTGAGTGATATATATCAGTATTAGACATATCAGATGAATTTTTTTACCAGCCGGAACTTGAGGAGCAAATATGACACATATTGTAATTTTGTCATATTATTCACAAATATTCATATCGAGAGACCTGATACCGATATATATATCCACCATTTTAACTCGCCGGTTGGCATGCCCTTGTTATCTGAAATGGATACTGTACGTTACATCTCATCAAACTGGACAGTCTCACTACCTTTATTGATTGATTGATTTATTTATTCATCTATTTCATATTTTCTTCAATTTCTTGTCCAAGCAGGTTTTATGCCGCTGAAGTTCTCCTGGCACTCGAGTATCTTCACATGCTCGGAGTTATCTACAGAGACTTAAAACCCGAAAACGTATTAGTACGTGATGATGGCCATATAATGCTCTCAGATTTTGACCTTTCCTTACGATGCACGGTTTCACCCACCCTAATCAAAACGTCCTCAGATTCTGGCCCTTCTAATGCATTCTGCGTGCAGCCGGCCTGCATTGAACCCACATCGGTGTGCATCCAACCTGCGTGTTTCATCCCGGGAATCTTTCCGAAAAAGAGCAAGAAAAAGATATGGCAGCCTAGAGCTGAACCAGGGTCACCATCTGGCCCACTACCCGAGCTTGTTGCTGAGCCGACTCAAGCTAGATCCATGTCTTTCGTGGGCACCCATGAGTATCTAGCCCCCGAAATCATCAAGGGAGACGGCCATGGCAGTGCAGTAGATTGGTGGACCTTCGGCATTTTCCTACACGAGCTTCTGTATGGAAAAACCCCATTTAAAGGCTCTGGCAACCGAGCCACCCTTTTCAATGTTGTAGGTCAGCAGCTCAAGTTTCCCGATTCTCCAGCGACGAGCTATGCGAGCCGGGATTTGATCTGTGGTTTGCTGATGAAGGAGCCGCAGCATCGGCTCGGGGTGAAGAGAGGAGCTACTGAGATAAAGCAGCATCCCTTCTTTGAAGGTGTAAACTGGGCTCTGATTCGGTGCAGTACGCCGCCTGAGGTGCCGAGACCCTTTGAGATGGATCTGCCGGGTAAGTTAGGGGTGGTCGAGGCGACGGTAGCAGCCGTTGGCAGCGGCAGTAAAAGAATGGTAGGTACGGATGTGAAATCCGGGGGTAAATATCTGGACTTTGAATTCTTTTAGATCTAAAAATGGCAGAAGATTGTTATTGTGTTGTGTGTTAGGTCAGCATCATTTACCTACTCTTGTATGAGTTTGCAGCTTACGCGGCGGTTCTCTACTTAAAAGTGTAGTAGCGGTACCTAGTTATCAAAGACAAGAAAATGACTCCGATTGAGTTATAAAAATAGTCTCTAATGATCTGTATCCTCTAAATTTCAAGAAAAATAGATGAGAAAATGTGTATTTATATGGATGATTGCCGTCTTCTTGAATGGATTCGGTCGTGGATGAAGGAACCGAGACATGCTTGCAAACAAGTCATACTTGCTAGGGTGAAAGAAGAACTGCTATCGCGTGTTCGAGAGTTTTGATGGTCAATTTGCTTCCTATGTAAGGGCTCGATGTTCACAGGCAAAGGACAGTGATAAATTCATCCATGACCGATTTTCTCCATCTTTGTTTGAATCTTGATGACTCAGATAACGACATAATAATCGATCCACCTGCAAGGAGAATTGAACACAATATACCCTCCAAATCGAACAATTGCCTCTTCTTCCTTCTCATATTTCTCTATGTTGTGCTTGCTCTCAACACTGAAATGAACTAATAAGAAAAATCATGCAAAACTGTACAAATTATCATTCATAAGTAAACCTTCTCGATCTCTTTCTTATTTCATTTCTTCACTCTTCCTTCTTCATGCTTGCTATTGCATATGAAATGAAACTCTCAAGAAAAAACTCTGCCAAACCCTACCGGAAGTGCAACTCATTGCTGGGGAATTTTCGTAATCTTTCACTCAAACACCTATCTCATGTTGGTCTATGAGAGCGGGTTGCTGCGACGCTGGCCATATAGTGTATATATGATGCTATATTGTAGCCGTTTGATGAAATTTCAACGCCAATTGTTTTTTTGTTAATAAAAAACAAAATGAAATGTTTTTCTAAATAAAAGTGTGGAGTCCCACATCAAATGAAGAGGAGAACAAACCGTGTTTTATAAGCCGTGAAGGTTTTTTCCCTGCAGACGCGTTTTGGGAGTCGTGGGCTTGCCAGGAACAAAACTATGCGGATTGGGCTCAAAGCGGACAATATCTATAAGCGGATGTCTGAATACATTACAAGTGGTATCAGAGACAGAGCCCGATTCGGTGTGCCAGTGAGAACGTTGGGCCTTTTTGAGGAGGGTGGCTGCGGAGTCCCACATCGGATGGAGAGGGGAACGAAGCGTGATTTATAAGTCATGAAGACTTTTCTCTTGTAGACGCGTTTTGGGAGCCGTGGGCTTGCCAGGAACAAAACCGTGCGGTTTAGGCTCAAAGCGGACAATATCTACAATCGGATGTCTGGGGACGTTACAAAATGCATTAACGATAGTCATTTGATCTCCATCCGACGGATACGATATCGTGTCGTACGAGCACTGTATGGGCGCGAATTGCAGTGCCGCTTGCACCGTTGGTCTATTGCTACTATTCTACCAATTTGTAGCTTGATCACCGGGCAAGCATTGCATTGAGTAGCACGGTTTTGTGAAACTCGAACGAAAATTATGTACCAACACTAAAAATTTGAAATGTGAATGAGAAATAAGGATTTTATTTCTCATTGAAGAAAGTAGGAAACTACTTTAAATGAGATTAGTAAATCAAAATTCAATGATCAATATTTAAGAAAAGAATATTAAATGTAATTATATATTTTTTTAATTTTAACAATATTAATATATATTAAATATTAAATTTAATATTTAAAAAATTTTACTAAAAATAGCTATCCAGATGATATTATTTAATATTTAAATTTTAACTGTTCTTTTTTAGGGTAAAATCATAAACTAATCATCAACGAATTCTAAATTAATAAAATCTATCAACGTAAAATAATATTCATTTCTAATTAATAATACAGAAAAACTAATTGACTTCTTAAACTTAAGTCCCGAGCAGCCGCTCATTAAATCTAATCATTTCTAAGTATTATCCCAAATTTTCTAATTTAAAAAGTTAGTTAAAAATTAAAATAAGAGTGAGTTAATTACTCAATAAAATAAATAATTTTTATAATTGGACATATATACATATATCAAAAGTATATTGGAACATAATATGATCAAATAATAGAAAATAATAACAATAATTCATAACCATATCATGCAAAAATTATAAACTAATGATCAATTTGTTTTTTTTTTTTTCATACTATACAACATCTAATTATACTTAAATTATGCCAA
>JAOVVI020006244.1:0-15800 GCA_028571085.2 Nepenthes alata | reverse complement strand
TATATTTAAATAAGAAATTTTTATATTAAAATTATTAATTATATAAAAATATAACCTACTAAAATAATTTTTAAAATTTAATATTTATTTAAAATAAAAAATATATTTATAAAAAATTTATAATTCAGGCTCGGGTGCCCTGAAACCATTATTTTTACTATAATTGTACCTTGTAAAAAAAAAATAATCATGCATAATTTATTAATTATATTTATCTATAATATTAATATACATTGATTAAATCTTATAAAATTTTTGGTTATAAGACTAGACAAATTAGGTAACTCGATTTTAATTAAATTTACCTAAATTTTTTAGTATATATTGTAATATTATTTTCTTAGGTAATAATTATTGCGTCCCATGTTTTCGATTATCGTACAGATTAGGAAATCTTCGGATTTCTCGTCTTCCGAATGTGATTGCGAGTGGGTCCGGTCTCCGTCACTGTGAACTTGAAACCTATACAATACAAATTATAAATAAAAGGTCAGAGGTCAACAGGGGATACCCCATTGACACTTTGACGCTCAAATTAGAAACCTTCCACAATAAACGGAAAAATACATGCTTAAGATGAAAGAATGAGAAAAGTGTGAAAGGGATGTATTTAGAAGCTTGAACTCTATGAATGCACCCGACAGAGAAGTGGCTTACTGGTGCGCCCGCTGAGGGCGACTTATTGATGTGCCCGCGGAGAATGGCTTAGAGATGTCCCTACTTGGGAGTGTGCCCGTGGAGAGCAGTTTAGAGATGCGCCCGTGGAGGGGGATTTAGAGATGTCTCCGCTTGAGGGTGTGCACGAGGAGGGTGGCTTAGAGTTGCACTCGCAAAGGGCGGCTTAAAGATGTCTCCGCTTGGGGGTGCGCCCGCGGAGGGCGGTTTAGAGATGTGGCGAAGCGTGCTGGAATGATCGAACGTGGATCATGTGTAGCATCCATTTAGGTTGTATTGGCGGGCAGCTAATTGCGGAAGAGTCCGCGTGGACCTGACGGGTTGAATGGGACGACCTGACCACGGAAGACACTAGACGACTTCCTTTGGGGAAGCCCCGTACTGCCATCTGCTAAAGGTTCTGATGCTGGGTGGCTATTCAAGGAACTCCTTTCCTGTTTTGCTTAGGGGAATTGAGCACCATTTAATGGGCTTCCTCTGGCTTCACTAATGGCAAGTTGGGCAACGCACTCTGAAGTCTCCATGGAACTCGGTCTGGTCAAGAATTTCGGGTGGTTGCGAATGCCAATGATGGGCAGCTGGGAGCTTCATGTTGGAGTGACGTGAACGATAGCTGAGCTAAGATAGGGATTCGGCATCATATTCCGTTTTGCTGAGAGGCTCTGGGCTCCATTTTAGGGGAAGCCTCACTGAATGTGCCAGTCGCCATTAGAGAGAGAGAGTCCAGGCTCTGTTCTGGTTGGGAACATAGGGAGTAAGAGGCGCCCTGTTGTGGGCGTCATCCTCCTTGATTTGAGAATACTACAGCTGTGCGCCATGGATGGTGAACGTTGTGCTCTGTTCAGCACTGATTCGCAAGGAATTTGCTGGACGTCATTGACAAGAGCGCATGTGCTCTACTTGCCAGAAAGGAGAGCGGCTGAGTTGGGTGTTATTGGCAGGGAGGGCCCCACACCCTGCCTAGCTCGCCACTAGCAAAAAAGGATAGGTCACCATTTATGGAGAGCCTCGCACTATGTAGAGGGGCGCGTTTAGGCACCATTGATGAGGGAGCCTCCAGTTCTGTTTCATTGCCGATCGGAAAAGAGGAGCTAGGTGCCCCGACTATGGCCTCTTTTGAGGCTATGTTTGACTGACGGTCCGTGAGTTGGATTCAAGAAAATGAGAGCCACTTTCGGGAAGGTTTTTCTGCCCCGGTTCCTCCCTTTCCCTCGTCTGCCGCCTCCCCTTTATTGACGGAAGAGGTGAAAATTCTCCTGCCAAAGGGAGTTTGAATTTCCCGCCAAGGGTAATCGTTCCCGCCAAAATAAAATGTTTTCCGCTTTCGCGAAACTTCTTCGTCACACTTTAGATTTCGGGTTAACCCGCGATACCAAACCCATCAATAATAAAAGAACCATTGTATACTAATTTTTTGACTTTTTTTTTCTTACTATTATCGTACAAGAAATATCAAAAATTAATTTCTAAATCAATTTTATATATTTTAAATAATTAACTAAATAATAAAATATTAATTATAAATTATATTTTTATTTTTATTTTATCCTTTAAAAATAATTATTTTATGTATATATTATTATATTCTAATAATCAAATATAATATATAGGTCAATATTTTTCATAAAAAATTATAGATAAACCAGGTAAATAGTGTTAATCTTGATAATTAAGACTCGAACTAGTGAAACTTAAAAATAAACGAGAAAGAAAGATTTAAAATTATGTAGATTGGTCAATAATCGTTAATTTGATAATTATTTATTATGTATCTAAAGTTTCTAATACAAACTTTACCCTCATAATTTAATTTCTTAAGACGGGAGAATGAAGATGAAGATTATCGTCGTTCACAAGAAAGAAAGCCACGTGTATGAACATAATTGGTCGACAGAAGCCAAACTTCACCCGTCATAACGACGCTGTTTCTCTTCTCTTCTCTACCAAGAAACCAGACATTTGGAATCCAGCGGCACCCTGCCCGTGGTTTCGCTTTCAACTTCTTCCAAGCTTCAACCTCCCTCCCTCGTTTATAAACTACTTCTCTTCTGAAATTGCAGAGTCCTCATCGATTCTCAGGACTTTGGAGTATACATTCGTTCACCAACATACGCGTCAACAACTCGCTGTCTCCACGCGAACCCCCTCCGAGCAGTACAGAACAAGGGAATCAGAATGCAATCGCTTCAGCAGAAGGCCTCGGAGTACAGTGGAGTCGACCAAAACGATGCGTTCGCTATAGACGAGATTAATCTCTTTGAAAAATTGGGCCTTCAGACTTTCATTGATCTATCCACCAATTTCTACAACAGGTTCTAACGTAATATTAAGTATTCAGTTACAGGGTAGCAGAGTCTCTAGCTCAATTTTGATTTGATGTTTGAGAATGGGTGGCGGGGGATTGTATCCGTTCTTAGTCGATGTGATGTCATAACAGGGTTTATGAAGATGAGGAAGATTGGTTTAGATCAATTTTTGCGAATTCGAAGAAAGAAGATGCAATCCAGAATCAATACGAGTTTTTTGTGCAGAGAATGGGAGGGCCTCCTCTTTATTCTCAGAGAAGAGGTAAATTTCAGTTTATTTCATATCCAGTTTCGCACTCATTTGATATTTTACTGATATTACTCTTGCATTTGTTTGATGTGAATTAGATTAATTATTTGAATTAGAGAAATCCCATGTGTCGGGCGATCGGTTAGCAGTAGATCCCATGTTTCTTAATTCATTACAGAATCAGTCTTTGTAAAATTTTATACCCTTGCTTTGCTTCAAATTCTCAATTTTTACTAGGAAGCCCCTTTATAGCGTACCAGAAAAAGCTCTGTAACGAGGTCTCATGAAACCATTGCAGAGACCAAAAGCATGAAAAGAAAAGGCGGCATGAGATCTTGAAAAAATTTGCTTATTCCTGTTTGCTCGAACGATTTATATTCTTGGAATTCATGTGGAGTATCAGCCGGTTGGTGAGAAGATGGAAGTTCCCATGTGTGGTTTTCAGTTGGAGCAAATTGAAAAATACAGCAACTTGTTTCATTCACTTTTTTTTCCCATCTTTGATAAAATATCTTCATGCTCATGTTAGAATAGGGCTTGAGGAAGCGATATATCCCGTAACTGTGACAATATTATGTAATATTGATGTCAAAGCTGAAAGGCTCTGATATGATTACTAGTTGATTTTGTTTTTTTATGGAGAGGTTTTGACATTTTTAGGGATGAGGGATGCTGAATTAGTCAACATCTTCTTCTCAAAGTAGAGTTTTAGAAACATGAAGGAGATAGTTGTATTGTTGGGAAAATTCTATGAAGACTAAGAGAAGGTTTGGTCAATTGTAAGCTTCTAAAAATGTTGCTATCTCAATGCTGCTTGGGAGATTGCTGGCATCGAGAAGCTGACTTGTGTCACCCTATCTATACATGCTCAGATTCTTATGAAAAGAGCTTGACAACATGAACAAGTCTGGCAAAGCATGTGGAATTCCAGGATTTAGAATTATAGAAATATAAGGTGCAGGGAAAAAAGATCACACAGATGCCTTGTATAGCAACATTTATAGCTTTGTAAACATGCCTGTCCATATGCAATGTATGAGACTTGGTGCAGATTGTGAGGTTTCTCCATCATAACTTTGGGGCGATGCTCATCTCTAAATCATGGTCACAGCTTGTCTCTACCATTTGGGCTACCCTTTATATATTGCCTCAACGTATAATAGGTCTCGTTTTCCATAATTGGAAATTTGATTTTTGTGTTTGCTTGGTGGGAGTATTACTCTATTAGTACAAGGGCAAGATTGTTTACTGTGATTTGGAGGTCACAAATTGAAACCACAAAAGGTCTCTTTGCAATACAAGGATAAAGTTGTGTGTATTAGATCTTTTCCAAATCCCACGTTGTGAGAATTTTGTGCACTCAGGCCCCCCCTTTTTTACCGGCTAACAAGTTTGTGTGGTTAAATTTGTGGAAGGGTGTAATTAAGAACAAATTTTTTTTTTCAAGTGGACTTTATCCCTCCCTCCCATCCATCTGTTTCACACAGACTGAAATTTAGGAAAAGAAAAGAGTTTTTGATGACTTGATTAATATAGTGCTTGAAAAAAGAAGTCTTTAAACTTGAAGGCTTGTTGATTATGCTTCTTTGTGAATAAGTAGTGAGCTTAGGTTAGAGATGCTAGCTTTCTGGCTGTCAATAGTTATAGGCAAATAGTGACTTTAGATGTCAGGACATGAAATTTGGACCTCTAGAGTTGGTACTCCAAAATTTAATTTCTTAACAGAGTAGAACTGTCCAGACTTTCCATGTCCAAGCAGCTTATTGGCTTCGAAGATTCTTATATAAGATTCGAGAATTGAATAGAGTTTTGGTGCAACGGTAGAATTGTCGCTATATGATCTTGTAGTCATGTCTTTTTGTTGAAGAAGCCGTCTCTTACATAATACAAGATAAAATAGTGTGAAGTAGATGCAAAAGTGATCCTATCCTTTCCCAAATTACCTCGCAGATTAAATGAGAGTTTTATGAATTGGCTCAAAATTAAGTATCTATCATCCGCAGGCCATCCAGCATTGATTGCACGCCATCGGCCATTTCCTGTCACCCATCGTGCAGCAGAGCGATGGCTTCTTCACATGCAGCAAGCACTGGACAGTGTCACAGCCATTGACGCAGACTCGAAAACTAAAATGATGAACTTCTTTAGGTACAAAATATTCGAACTTCCACCTGCTCAGCTAAGTTTCATCTCCTTTCATCCTAAACCGCATATAAACAGAATCACTAATCGGTTTTCCAGGCACACAGCATTCTTCCTCGTTGCAGGAGATGAGTTGAAGGCCCAAAACCAGCATGTTCCTTGCAAGCATGCAACCAAGAAAAATGCTCCTGTGTGAGAGTTGAAGCTCTTGCAGCTCTACAGGGACGACACTAGAAATGTTACCTTAACTAACTTGATTTTAAAACCTTGCAGAGCAAACGCTATTATTCCTGCAATCAGTTCTATACTTACGATGATTATTAACTTGTCAAAAACTTTATCAAATTACTCATCAAAATCGGATGATCTTCATTATCATGAAACTTCAGTGGAATACCTGAAGAATATATATGTATATCTAAAATTATCCTTTATAAATTGTTAGAAATTGATGGGTCAGTGCATCGCAATGCCCGAGGAATGATTTATAGCAAAAAGATATTATTTTAATATTTATTTATGTTAAAATTATTATAGGTATGTGTAAATCTTATCTTTTTTTAATTTTTTTTAATTTTTTTTATATTAGAAATATTAATTTTGGTATTATTATTTATGCTCCTCATGTTAGAAATTGATGCACATTAATTATTTTCTTTCATTATGCTTTTTTCATATAAATACACATTAATTACTAATAGTATTCCAAAATAAATACATGTGGATAAATTTTTATACAATAATTTTATTTTTAACTAATTTTTAAAATAAAAATAAAATAAAAATTCCCTCCTTCGATCTCATCCTGATCGGAAATGATGCTTTGGCATAATCTGTGGAGTACTCTGTAAGAAAGGCTTCAATGCTCCCGCCCCTTTAAATTTCTCACTTTTTACTCCCGTAACTAATAATATATGTATATATAATTCTCAAGATCTATTTATTTTTTCAAATTTTATGCATTATTTTTTAAATTATATAAAAAATTATATTTTCATATTATGTAGTACACATAATTACATTATGAATCTAGATATGGAAAATAACTATTATATTCAATATAAGCTTATATTATAGAAATTTTTTTTGTGATATGAATTCATGGCCGTCAACTCATAGTATAAAAGACATCGTGGGAAAATTTTTGAATTATATAACCCTTATCAGTTTATCAATTTTAATGTGGATGTGAAAATAATAGATGAGATGCTTTATTTAAATATAACAATAAAGTCAAATTAATAAAAGAAAGTTTATGAGAGGGGTATGCTGATTTGAAAACAATGGCCATAAAGGCTGGAAATACCAAATAAAAATTAAAAGATAATTATGAATATATATATACTGACTTAAAGTTAAAAGATAAACGTTAGGATATTCTTCGAGCAACATTATCACACTTTTTTTTTAACACTTTCACACTTTTACATGTGTGAGCACCATTTTCACACGTGTGAGCACCACTTTCACACATGTAACAAAAGTAAAAAAACAAAGTTATGCATACAGTGATGCACCCAAAGAAAGACAAATTATGAACAAATGAGAAGAAAAACTAATGGGGATAAATTGAAGGCAAAAACTTTGGATTAAGTTTAAAAAAGTGAACAGAAGAAGTAGATTTTGGCTGCATTAAAGAGGTATAATTGGAAGGTGAAGCTCTTGAAACAAGTAAAATCTAAAATTTACTGATAGAATCACCTGAAATTTCACAACAAAAATACTTGAAGAAGAACAAGTTAAAAAGCTCAAAATAAATAAATTTTGAACTTGGACAAAAGCAACATCCGAGACTCACTTCTTAGTAAAATATCCGAAAAAGAAGCTCAAAAGCTAAAAAAAAAAAAATTATTTAAAATTTACAGTAAAAACACACAACAAATATAAAAACTAAAACTCTTTACCCAAAAGATCAGAATAAATTAAATGTTATATCTTTAAGGTGTTCTAAAAATATTTTAAAAAATGTTGAAAATATCTAAAAAGTATTAATTAATCTTATATATATATATATATATCTTCTAAGTTGGTAATCCAATAAACAGGCAGCTTCTCCTGAAAAAGCTGGTGGATTCATTCTTTCAATGGGAGATAATGAGTGGGATGATGATTACATCTCACCTTACCTTATAAAATGGAAAAGGGCAAACACAAGTGCCCAGATGATAATTATAATTATAATTATAATCATCATATCATAGTTTTAACATTACATTATAAATCCAATCAAAACGAAGGAAAATAAATAAATAAACACACACATTTAGCTATACGTTTTATCCGATGATTTTCTTAGAAGAAATAGGACACTCAACGTCTTTATTTGGGAACATGAAAATTCATTTTATTTTTTGCATTTTTCGTTTCACAGGCACTACTAATCCATCAAATTTAAAGTATTCTTTCGAGCAATTCTCGACGGATCGGCAAAGCGAGCAGAGAAGGATCTTGGGAAATTTTCCGGCTCAGACGGCCCCAATCCGGGGTCGAAATTCATGGAATACGTATCAGCATCATACGACGCCGGCGCCGGCGTCGGAGTACGGGTTGAGCCGAAGAGCCTCGGTTTCCGACTCTTGATTCTTCTCCAAAACATCTTCCATTTCGGACGAAAGTCGTCGTCGTACCCTTTGCGTCGCGAGCAGCTCCTCCCTAATCGGATGCTTTGGCTCCTTGAAATCGCATTGCTCCAGTCTTCCATTATCCCCATTGTGATGAAGCATTTGAACTTTGAAGATCGCTGTTGATTGGCTTTACATGAGGCTGAGATAACCAGAATATATAGACAGAGAGGCAGGGGAAAGACGTTTTAAAATATATTATTTTTTAAAATAATATTATTTATGCATTTATTTATATTAAAATTATTAAAAATTAATAATATTTTATTTATATTTATCTTTTTTTTTATTTTTTATATCAATTTTAAAAATTTTGATAAAAATAAACGTATAACTGAATGAATGTACGGATATTATTTTTCTTTTTTAAATTTTTTAATATTTTTTTTTAAATTTTTTTTATTAATTTTCTTATCTCATGACCAATTATATATAATTTTAATATTGAAGTAAATAAAAATAATAATAATAAAAGTTTTCTTTTAAATAACAAATTAAATAAATATATGTTCATAGGGAGAAGTGAGAGGCAATAAGATAACGAGTAGCTCTTACTTTGAGAACGGGCTCTTTCGGCTCGGGAATTTTACGATGTTTTTATAAGAATGTGGGGTACAAAAGTAAATACCTTTAAATTGAGGTATTTTTTTAAAAACAAATTAAGACTTAAAGCAAAGAAATACTGGAACTATTTTATTTTTTTATTTTAATATTATGTTAATATTTAAGCATATTTTTCAATTTTATTAGTATTTAATTATGAAGATTTTCTTTGTTAAAATTTCATTAGAAATAACTAGTACTGGAAAAAAAGTTAAAAGTAATATAAAAAAAATTACGTAATAGTATTTAATTTTTCTCATTGTAATAAAACTTGTAACATTTTCAAATAAATCTTTAAAATTTTATGATTTACATTTTATCCATAAAATAAAACATATAATAATTTTACAAATTTTATAAAAAAAAATAAACACGTGGGCCTTATTTTTCTGAAAAAAATGGATTAAAATTAGATTGATCGAAATATTGAAATGGATGAATAAATTCAGACTGCAACACTGAAATTAAGACAAAGGAAATAATTTTACAAATATTATAAATAACATAAACGCGTAGGCCTTATTTTTCTGAAAAAAATGGATTAAAATTAGATTGATCGAAATATTAAAATGGATGAATAAATTCGGGCTAAAACATTGAAATTAAGACAAAGGAAATTAAATCAATTTCGCCAATTGAAAATTTTAGCCGAATTGGCACACCAATTATGTCTCACAAACTAAAATTCCTCCCCTAATCCCCATCCTCCTCACACATTCAACCCTTTCTACTGGTATAATTGATTCAATTTTCCAAGTACAGCATAAAATTACCTCAAATTAGACATGGAAATGAACTTGACTCAGTGAAGAGAGAGAGAGAGAGAGAGAGAACGAGAGAGAATTTTTGACAATTTTGCAGAAGATGATCAAACAAGTCCTGATTTGGTGGGGGGTGGCCAGAAAATCAAGAGATGCAAAGATAATAAGTAATCCATTAAAGTCACAAGGCAAACAACTTAGAGCAAATCACATTGATTGTTTCTCTTGAAATTATGCATCCAGCAAGCGAAGGAGATGGAATTTAAAGTTTTACCCACATGATGGAAAAGCAATGCTAAATTTACTCTCAGTACCACAAGATAAACTCAGCACGGGAGAGAAGAAGACAATTGGGAATTCCATTAGAAATACAAAGGTCTGAAACATAGAAGCTCTACTAATTAGAGAAACCCAACATTGAGCGGCAAAAAGGGCATCAAATCAAGACAGAGACTACTTGAAGAAAATTTGATGAGTCAGTGCAAAATCTCTGGAAAAGACAGACAGAATGGGGGAAAGCATACAGTGAAGTTTTTACTTCTCCGGAGGCCTTTTGCCCTCGGATGTCTTCTTTTATTCTTCTTGTGTGTCTTTATGCTTCTTGTTCTTCTTCTTTTCACTCTTCGGCGTCCCGCCATCGTTCTCCAGTGTCGTACCTGCGGGCAAATCCGAGATGCTACCATTTTCATCTTTCTTCTTCTTTTTCTTTTTCTTCTTCTCAGATTTTTCGTCCTCTGATGTTGGCCTAGTTTCATCCGTCACATTCTCCCCCTTTTTCTTTTCCCCCTTTTTCTTTTCCTCCTTTGACTTACTTGCATCAGGAGATTCTGTTTCAGCATGGTCTTTCTTTTTTTTCTTCTTCTCTTTCTTCATTTTCTTCTCAATATCTCCAACCTCTGCCTCTTCCTTGTCCTTCACTTTCTTTACTTCCATTTGGTCTTCCACCACCACCTCATCAACCTTCATTTTTTTAGCAGGATCAGCTGCAGGGGTAACATCAACTGCCTCTAATTTCCTTTTATGACCTTCTCCGTCTCTCTCACCCTTATCTTTCTTCTTCCTTTTCCTTTCTTCCTCCCCAACCACCTTTGCCTCTGTCCTTACAGGTTCAGCTGATGCTGCAAGACTGGCCACCATAGAATCTCTGCCGGCAGGTAAAGTCACATTCCTCAGCCACTCAGCAGGGGTATTCTCATTCATCTTCCCATGCTTATCCAGCTTTCCTTCAGCGATCAGCTTCTTCTTCATTGATGCCCGAGGCCCCAATCCCCATTTCCTTGGATAAGTATCCCGATCCATAACCACCCTCTTAATCTTCGCAACAACCCCATGATCACACGTTGCCATAACAGCAGTTGTCATCTCCGCAATCCCCAGTGCAATGGCCTCACCCTTAGTAGTCATAAGAACAACCTCCTCTCCAACCTCAATATCATTCTCAAACCTGAGTAGCCCAGGAATCATGAATTTCGCACCATAACAAATGGCATTCACCGCAGAATCTTTCACAACCAGCCTCTTATAACTAGTCAACAGCACCTCCAGCGGCATGATCACCCTCCTCAAGTAACTCTCGTCCCTGTAATTGTCGTACAGCCATTGTGCATCCATCACATCATGCATCGTCACCATGTTATCCTTCTCCCCAAGAATCCCTGACCTGACCCTCCTCAGCTCCTGCATATGCCCTCCCACACCAAGCAACAGCCCCAAATGAACACACAAAGTCCTCACATATGTGCCTGCCTCACAACTAAGCCAGAAAATTACCAAATGCCTATCTTGGTCATACTCGAGTAACTTGCTCTCATATATAGTCCTTATCCTAAGCTGCCGCTTCACAGCAGAAATCAGTGGTGGACGCTGAAACACTGCACCAGTCAACATTTCTAAGGCCCTAGCCACTTTTCCAACATCAGGGACAGCTGAATGCAATCTAGCAACACAGACATACTCTTTCCCAGCTCCTTGTTGCGATTTGACAAGCCGTGTGGCTCGATCAATACACACAATCAAATTTCCAGTGACCTTTGGGTCTAGAGTACCACTATGGCCAGTTTTTTCAACACGTAAAATGCGCTTAATCCAAGCAACAACCTCATGTGAAGATGGATTTGCAGGTTTATCTAGGTTGAGAACACCATACCTAGATCATTTTAATAACAAAAGACAATCGAAATCGCAAAAGTATTATGCTTCATAATAACAAAAACTTATTCTCAAAACCAATATATTGTTTGATGAACAAAAAAAGGGGGCTAACTATCAGACTGAATACATGCCAAGAATAAGATATTAGAACCAAAAAAACTATATTTTCGAGAACAATTCTCCAAAATTAGTTGACTGCTTCCATAAATGAGTCCAAAGTAGTGAACTGGAAAAAAAACCGTACCTGATGTACTCAAGAAGAGGGCGTTTAAGAGGGGAGTATCCAGAGGAGAGAGGAGTGTAATGTCCGGTACGAACATTGAGGCGATCGTAGTTTTTTAGGAGAATCGGCCATTGAGAGGTGTCGATTGAAGGAGTGACATTTTGAGGTTTAATGAGAAAGTCCTCGGTTTGGGCTGTGCTGTTTTTTTCGTCGTTAATTTCGCTCGGTGCTTTTTCTGTTTCATTTTCGTTTTTGCTTTTGTGTTTGTGCTTTTTCTTCTCAGATCGAGAGACTTGAACGTCGGCCATCGATGCTAGCTCGTAGCTTTGTGGTCGCAAATTTAGTTTTCGGGTTCCTGAAGCAGAGGGACAGAGTTGGGACATTTCTAGGGTTTAGGGTTTTAAAGACGAGGGAGTGACAGTGATCGTGTGTATCTCGCTTCCGTGTGCTGCCTCCATCAGCCGTTGATAAAAGGGTGCGTCCGCGAAACAAATGAACGATTGAGATTGCGCCGTCCATCATCCCACTAGGTGGGACCATTAAGTGACGCAATTCTCAAATAATTAGGAATACATCTTATATAATATAAATGTGCTGACATTTTAAAAGTATTTTCTAAATAAAGCATCTGTTTATCTCTTTAAATTAACTAGCTTATCCATAAATTAATAAAAAAAAATTTGAAAATAGTTACCGAATACTTATATTTACTTATATTGATAACATTTTTAGCATGATAAATAAATCTAACTATTCAACAATAAAAATAATTTCTTCAAAAATTTTTATTAGATTAATCTTACTCTTCTAAAACTAAATTTGATACTCTAAAAACCACAAAAAAGATATTGAGAAAAATTCTTTAAATATAAGACTAAAGTGATATAACATTCTTAGGATGACTGTTGTATAATTTTTTTAAAAAAAATTTATGCTTAAAAGATGAAACAAAATTTAATCTTTTATATTTACAAGGATAACGACTCCTGCACTAATACCCTCCTTATGGTGAGAAATGCTATCCCTAATCATTTTTTTCATAAAATTGAGATCTTAAAAATAATATCAGTCCTAATATCATTAGATTTTTTTTATCTATCCCTTTATTTTATGATATATGTCAAACTCCCCCACTTGACTTGTTTTTTTTCAAATGAAATCAGAGAGATCATTTTTAATTTTGACAATAGCAAAGCTCCGGACCTTGTATACTTAACCATCTTATTGTTAATTTTATATTGATAGACTTAACTAATGTGTTGCCACGCCCTCTTTCTCCGTGTCAACCAATGCTAAATTGGTCACTTTTTCAAGGGCACCAATGGGCTTTGTTAAAGGATCTCCTCTCGCCTTACCTTTTTTATAATAACCCTTAAGGTTCTTATTGAAATTATTAAGGCTATGCTCACGATCATTCCTCAATGTTCAAGTCCTATATTCATTTTTTAAGCTTCTATATAACAAAAGTTATACTAAGCAAATTAAAAACGAAAAGAAGAACTTTCTTTGACATAACTATACAAAAGGGTAAGAATACAACTAATGTTACTCAAAAGGAGGCCAACTTGCCTAAGCTTAAAGAGGGTCTTGGTCTCAAGGATCTCTCCTATTAGACTAAGGCTATTATTGCTATGCATCTATGGCATTTGCAAACCAATCCCTCTTGTATTCTTACAGGCAACTTCTCCCGATAAGTCGCCCTGATTGGGTTCGTTAGCCATTCAATCCTTTAGATGTTCAAATTGCTTGGGGGTGTATTACCAATGAGATCAGTCGCCCTGATTGGGTTCGTTAGCCATTCAATCCTTTAGATGTTCAAATTGCTTGGGGGTGTATTACCAATGAGGTAGACCGCCGTTGTCCGAGGGTTTTCATTCCTTTACATTCATCCTATAGCTATCTATTCAAAGGCATCTTAGCACCTTGGACCATATTCAACGGTTCAGCGGCCCTAATGTATTGATAGAAAGTGTTCACTACGCTTCCTCGTAATCGGGCGAACACATTTTCTTCAATTGAGTACCTTGGATCATATTCAAAAGTTCGGTTGCCCTAATGCATCGATGGAATGCATTCCGATGAACACGTTTTCTTTAACTGCCCGCCCTTTAAAATTGCCTAGCACAGAATCCACCTTCAATTTAGATGCAATTAGCTTTACCCTTTCGGCAATGGCTACATCAGATGGGCTGCCTTAAAGTGAGAAGAATCAGACGTGCATTCAATTGCCTATAGGCTTTCCTTTGCAACCTCAATCTACCCCATTTCAAAGGCCGAAAACAAGGCTATCTTTGATAACTCTCTTCTCATAAACCCGTCATCCATGGTAACAGCTCTATCAAAAGGATCATCTCTCTAAGGTTTCCACACTCAAATGACAGTAGATGCCTCGTCAAATCTTTCGGCCTTCTCCATTCGTAATTGATAAGATTTTCTGATGTTGATTCTCTAAATTTCTTCTGTTTGGTTTTTTGGGTGTGTTTCAAGTCCCAGCCGTGATATTGTGAAAAATTAAGTCTAATAGGATTGCAAAAATTACCACCTTCGATTTGTCAGTGGAAAACGAAAAGCAAAGCAGCAGCTACGTAGGAAGGACGATGCCTGCGACGAAGTAAAAAGAACTGTTATATCTCTAAATCAAGGATACATATCAACAAATCCGTGAGGCAATAGAAATCAGTTGATTCATCGTAAGCCATCTCCGTGAGCATCAGCAGCGGAAAATGACCCGAGAAAGCTACCTTGTTACCCAAAAATCTGGCCCTCAAAAATTCCCCCCCCCCCCAAAAAAGATAGCTCCATTACCGCTTGCTTCCTTCCCATAAAATGCAAGCCAGCTTTCTTTGCAACCTGCAGAAGAAACCCCATATATATACATTAAGTTGACAGTTCGGTCCCAGTTTGATGCATTTTTTAACATGTCTTTCAATCGGACGAGCAAAATTCTATTGTGCTTATAGTGAAAGTGAAACAAATATGACTAACAACAATAAATGTCTGAAGTCTCGTCATATTTGGTCGGCTAAATGAACAAGTTAATGCTAACAAAAAGGCATGAAAGACGAAGCAAATAATACATTTTTTCTCTTTTTTTCAGTCAGTACAGAGTAAAGGGCACAACTCAATGACGGATGGGGAAAGATTAGAGACCCAATTCTAGTACAAACTATTAGAAATGTTCCTTCAACTTACCTTGCAAATCCTAAGCACCATAAAATTCTTCAACGCGCGAGGAAGCTCCATGGTTTGTACATACTGTCCAGGACAATAGCCAAATATGTCAACATGAACAATTTTTGGAGGGACCCACATTAGTAAAGATTACTCCATAACAATGAACTTACCATCAAGAGCAATAGAGCTGGGCTCATTTTGACTTGAGATTTGCTTTTAGTTTTCTCAATTCCTCTCCTTGTTGCTATACAATGAAAGCAAACAATAAATAAACAAAATGGTTCAAAGCAAACGTAGCGTTTGCTATAAATCTAGTCTACATGTATAAAATGAATGTAAAGGAAGAACCTTATACAATCTCTTCCACCATAACTCAGATTGAGCCTGCAGTAAACGCCATTCCATGGCCATATCGTATTCAAGAGTGTTTGGTTGAGAAGAATGTGAAGTGGATAGTGCTTTCTGGACAGAGTAATCCCAACATTACAGTACTTAAAACTCAGGAAACATAACAAGAATGATAAGAAAATGTGCACACATTTGAGCTGTTCTTATGTGGCTGTGCAAGTAGAGAAGGCAAATGCTAGAGGGTACACCTTGTCTTTTTGCATATGGAGCTTAAGTTTTCCAACTACAAGATGGCCAGGGAATAAAGAATGCTTTACAGGGAAGCTTAAAACTGCAATCCTGCCGATGAGAGGCCTACAAAAGCATCAAGAAGGCTACATTAATACAGAAGCAGCTATATTTCAGCTCAAAATGAGAGTCGTCAGCGTTATATGCAGCAGCCTACATAGAAAAAAAGCACAAAAAGTTGCAGAGACATTCATTTTATAACAGTGCAAATCTTTCTATTAGTCACTCTGGTCTGGTATGCTTGTGGTCCTGCCCCGG
>JAOVVI020006242.1:0-15801 GCA_028571085.2 Nepenthes alata | reverse complement strand
TATGCACTTTTTTTTTTTGTGTTAAATCTTAGTCATATTTAACTTAAATGTATAAAATGTTGAACTTGTGACTAAATGTAAAAAATTCAGCAATAGTGCATAAATTTTGAAAGTGTACAAATTTTCAGATTATATAGGCTGTATTTCATACATTTACCAATTCATATAAAATATAAGACATGTATATAGTAATTTAAAGTGTATATGTGCTTCTATACGAATTTAAAACATCTAAGGGCCTAGACTTAGAAAACATTTAACAAAATCAGTATAGTTGGAAGAATTTTTAAAACTCATATACTTCACATGCAGGAAGTTCTTGAGCATTTTCTAACTTGTATTCAACAAATAATTGATTGTTTAAAGCATGTTGAAGTGTATATACGAAATTAAGGCATAAAATGAACATTTAAGTCACGAATTCAGCAACCAGAAATAAGAAAATCAACATAAATGCAAAATTTTAGCTTTTAGTGTAAAATTTTAACGCAATTTAATATATTTTATACCCATGCAGAGAGCTTACAAGAATTTTTAGGACATGTACTTAATTTTTTAAACATGCAAGAAGGTTGTCCACGAAATTATATATGCCGAAACTATAAACTTAAATTTTAGACCGTGCATGTAACAAAATACAGAATTCAGAACATATTTGTATTGTACATAGATTTAGGCATGACTTCCTATGCAATTTTGTTATAAAATATTGAAAAATGAACATCCATGCTACAAATAAACATTTATACTTTGAAGTTACAATTTGGATAAGTATCAGAATAAAAACATGCTTAAAAGATTTGACAAAGAACAGTAATAAGATAAGAAGATATTTAAAATGTACTTGTTTTGACTTAATTTACCCAATTCTAACCTCAAATTATCAAATTGGAGCTTCCTCAAGCATCTCTCTCTTCTCCCCTCTCTTCTTTGATGAACTACTGCGAAAGTAATTTAAATCAACTCAAGTGTCTATTATATATAGGAATAGCGCTCGAGCACTACACAAGAGTGCATCAAGCACAAAGTCTCAGGTCTACCAAGCTCGAGTACGGGTCGGGCATACTTCAGGCACGGTGCTACTATTTTTTAAGCTCAAGTGCGCGTTAAGCCTACATTAGGCCTGCTCAGGCTCAAGCCTAAATTCAGATTCACACCACATTCATATTCAACCGATTCAATTTTGACTCTTTTAACCCAATTTTTTATATATTTTTTAATTTTAATTATATTAATTTAATTAATCAATATTAACATAATTAAAAATTCGGGCTATGTCATAATCTCCATGCTTGTAATAATGTATTCCTCTTGAGTTTGGTTGCATGACAAGTATTCTTTATGTTTTGAATTTTTAGGGCCTTTACCCCCATGTCCTCATATTATGTTGGAACCCCCTTCACATGTATAAAATTTTATTCAAATTATAATAATTTATACAATAATTTTCATGATATGTTTGCTTGTCTCTAAATTTTTAAAGGAAATTCATTTTATAGAAATTTTTTTTATATAAGTGAACAATTATAAGACTAACTGTTAATATTATTATATGCAACGTAGCTACTTCACATGTAAAGATTCAGGAATGGCTATTATCTATGATTTAAAATACGAACATTCGTCCCACCTACAATGAATAATGTGTAGATACATTGAGCATTTGTTTTAGTCATTCTAATGGGGATATAATTAGACCTTAGTTTAAAAGTTCAACAAATTTTGCATATGATTTTTGTTAGCCATCTTGTTTGACATATGGTAAATTTCTCATTTTTTGCTTTTGCACGACTCTCACGGGTTGTTGACGCAGATGTGAGGTGGTCATTTTCAAAAAGCAAAATTGAAGGTTTTTAACTTTTTGAATGGAATTCTAAATCTTTAATGTTGTTTTGATATGCAAATTTGTTTTAAATTTTGTTTATGGGCATATGTCATACTTTCGGTTGAATTTTAATGCTGGAATACTTTTCGTAGGGACAAGTTTCCACAATCATCAATGTCTAATACATGTGCAGTTAATAATCCTCGAACGCTTATTATATCTGAATATTTCTGTTGCTCACTTGGCGGGGAACCACAAAGAGAAAAATAGCGGCTTTAGTATAAAGATGTATTGTTAGCATATCAAGGCTAAATATCAAAAGTTGCTAGAACTTTTGCAACCCTTGCTCGTTCCCGGTTAAATTATGATGGATTTTGTGGTTGGGTTGCATAGAATGTTGAGGAATCATTGTCACATCCCAAATTCTGATTCCATAATTAACAAGTAAGAACAATACTAGTAATCAGCCAAGTAGTTATTTAATTAGCATTTGACGTGAATTTCACGTTGATATTTTAACCGATCAAATAAAATAATAAACCTATACACAGGACCCAAATATGTCACATCATCATATGATTCTGATATCGACTCAAGCTATGATATCCCATCATACGTAAGGAAATATGTCTATACCGAATATAGTTAGAGTGAGCATCAAAATTTCATGTCTGTACAAAGTTTTGAAATTAACATACACGACAACCATAAGATACTGAATAACCAATATTCCACTGAATGTTACAAACCGTCAACTGAAAAATATAAACATCTTAAATTGCTGACCAAAATCTATATTACAACATATCACATTTTAAAATTGTTTGGAAACCAAATATAACGTTAAACATTCCGTAATTTTCAATTCTTAATTTCCATGAATAGATACTTCTTCAATCCTAACTGTCCTACAAGTATTCGACCCTCTAATCTGAAGAAATTAATAAAATAGACACATAATTTTATAATTAAACTATATAATATGCATTTAAAATATATCAGAAGGGTTGTAAATCAATCAGATGTAATGACACGGGTTTTTATAACAATTATTTATGGATTTTAGATTTTATATGTTTATCACTTAACAGAATTATTGTCTAAATTCATACTCAAATATGAATTTTCTTAGTGATCAAGGTCCAATAAGGCTTCACTGGCTAAAAAAATAGATAATCGAAACCCAAGTTATATTTGTATTAATACAACTAAATATCGTACACTACTATTTAAGACTTATAGATAAACCGTCATACATATAACATGATAAATAGGTTGAACACCTCCTTCATCTGTGGATAATAGGTTCAAACCTTAATTACTACTAAAATATATTAAAATATATCATAATATACTATACACTAAACTATAATAATGGTTTGATACTTATAGTTATTAAAATTTTATATATTTCTTTATATTTCTTAATTTTCTCATTTTTAAAAAAATATTCATAATTTCTTAATATAATTGTAGAGTTTTCTCATTAAATTCTATAAATTCTTAGTACGCAATGCTGAATTTTTCCGTCAGCATGCAGAATTGTTCTTAATAAATTAATATAGAGAAATTCAGCAAAATAATGCAAAAATCAGCAGCATCATAAAATTTATAACATTTCATTTTATTAACAATATGAAGAGCATTTATGTGAAATTCTAGCACATGCAAGGAACTCTAATTAAAATTTCTGAACATGTAAGAACTTATAAACAAAAATTAAATATAGAAGAACATTATATTACGAATTTAGATCGTGCATTTAAATATAAATTTAAATTATGAACATTTATATTACGAACATTATGTTATTGCAGAAATTTGCTAAATTATGCAATCAATATGTATTTAGATATAAATTTCATACATAATTTCAAAAACAATATGAATAATTTTATATGTATGTTAAATATAAATATTTTAGCTATGAAATTATATCATATATAAGCATTTGGAATAAAAAAATATTCAAAAAATTGAGGAAAGAACAGTAATAAAAAAAAATTAAAAATACACTTGTCTTAACTCCAAATTATCAAATTTCTAGTTTTGATTCACTTAATTTGAATTTCTATGGATTCCTCTCTCCCTTTTTCTCTCTTCTTCTCTTCTTTTCTTCTCATTTTATCTTCTCTTTCAAATTTTATAAAAAATAATGTTTAAAAATCAGTCAGATCCCCTATTTATAACAAGAATGGCGCTCAAGTGTTGGTTGGACGAGTGTTAGGCACCACGGCTAGACACTGCAGTGCACGAGCGCCACCTCGAAGGCGCCTCAAGCGTAAATATTCTAGATATCACACTTCGGGAATCCTTTGGGTGTACTTCAAGCATAGACCTCCTATAACATGGGCTCAAGCGCCATTTAGGCATCTATCAGGTTTGACCTCATTGTCCATCCCACGCATGGGCGCGCGTTGAGTACCGGTCAAGCATCTATTAATTTAATATAACCCATTTTTATGTTGACTTTTGACCTATTTTTTCATATTTTTTATCTCAATTTTAATTATATTAATTTAATTAATCATAATTAAAATAAGATTTAAATTTAAAATGTATAATCATAATTATATTTTGGTAATGGTAAATTGATCAACAAAATTAACGTATTTCATTCCAATGGGAACAACATTTTAAGGGATTATTTAGCTTGACTCTGATTCATGTCAAATGGGGGCCTAAAATTCAAGTCCAAATTCTGGAAAAACTTGTATGAATAATTGAGTATGAAATTGAAATTCAACACACTTTTTTATCAGCAAACAAATAGTCGATCAAAGTAAGCAATTCAGGTTTTGAAAGATATAATTGGAGGTTTTATTTCGAGATGAAAGGTTATTAAAATAATTATTTATTATTGATCAAATTTACTTATAATAATAACTATCAAACCTATACTAGGGCAACACTGTTTGAAATGTTCTTTGGTAGGAGACATTAATTTTTGATTAATTAGGAAGCGATAGATGATTGAAAATTTTTAGGTTAACAAATAATTCAGGAGATTTCAAATAAGATTAAATTAATTTGAGATTATTTGCAAGTTACATTGAGTTTGTAGAGAAGCTAAGTTGATCATAAATTTGATTTGAGTTTTGAAGTGAAAGATCAAGTGTTTTTGAAGGCATCTACAAGAAAAGGAATATCTAAATTAGGTTTAACACTGAAGTTGAAATCAAGGATTATAAAATTATTTGAGATTTTGTAGCAAATTAGATATGTGAATTAGAGAATAACCTTACCTCCCAAATTAGCTGTTTGGCGACAAGCATTAGCTTGATGGTGAGAGGGGTGCCAAAACGCAACCGATATGTTACTACCTACTGGATTAAGAGGTGTAAAACCTCAAATTTATCACCCCTTCAATTTGTTTGATACCTCCAACAATTTGTTTGGGCTACACATTGCCTAAGTGATCTACTCTGAGAAGGGAGACAAGCTCTCGAGATTTCGGGAGGACGGCCAACAGCCTCCATGAGATTGGATGCCGAGCAAACACTACCAAGCAAAGGTTGAAGGAACCGACACAACGGCGATTATGCAGGATGGGTTTCTATATGTCATATTTGAGAGGATAGCCATCTTAAGAAGAGAAATGAGCTAAGAGTCTCAAGATGAGTAGTGCTCACAATGCTAGCAGCACGAATCGAGGCATTTCATGCTCCACACTGGCCAGGTATAATGCTCGGCGAGATCTGAGGATTAATGTATTCGAGTATGCTCGGGTGATTAATATGCACTATAGAAGATGATGCCTTCAGGTATCCACACCAACACGGAACAAGAGGCAATGTGGGCGGAGTGTTAGGGAGATTATCGCGGACCCAAGTGATTCAGTCTCAGATAGCATGTTCTCATGAATGGCATAGGCATGAATGCACCACATGGGGAGGCATTTTACAATGATTTTAAGTGAGCAGGGGCCCAGAGAGGTCTTTGTTTATCACCCTTTCAATTTGTTTGATACCTTCAACAATTTACACAGGACCCTTTAATATGGTCTTTGTTGCGGTCACAGAAATTTAGAATGTAGATATAGAGCTTTCTCTATCGGATTAGTAGCTCCTCGGGTGGTCAAATCGTTGTTCTAAGTTCTCATCAATTCCATTAATAATGCTAAAAACATAGGTTCGGATCAAGGTCACGGAAAATTCTATTAATTTTCCTTCCTTTGATCCTTTATACAGCACAAGGAACATATCATGTCACCAAATGGTAACAACTAGGCAGTCAATGCCTTTGTATGTGCACACATGTTTTGGACATATCCAACGAAAACTCTTAAGAAATCATATGATAATGTAATATTTTATCTATCAATCTATTATTATATAGACTAGTCCACACGGATGAACAAATGAATGGGATATCACATCAACTTATTTGAATAGCATTGGCAGAAATCATGATCCCAAAACAAAATAGCAATTCAAAATGTGCTTGAAAAGCAGTCCGGAATTTGATTTGGTATGGTCACCTTGATACCGAGCCCAATGTTTGATTCCTCACCAAGTATCCATATCAACCTGAAATGGCTCCAGTTTCTTTTCTATTCCCCTTTGTGGGGGCCTAACATAATTGCCTATATCTCCATAAATACAAGACTAAGGACAATCATGGCACCACTTAGAAGGGAAAAGAAAACTCATTATGCAAATTGAAATTAAAGAAAAAGAAAGAACCACGGCCTCAAAGGGGATTACCAGGTGGACTACACGGATCCCGTGCATTCAACGTTAATCTGAAATCCAACATTTTATGGTGGAGAAGAGAAGCTAAACTGGATGCCGGTTTTGCCTTGATCCTGCTCAAATTGTCTCAGTATGTAGCAGTAGTTAACCTGAAAAATCAAAAAGGCTCGTGTAAGAAGTCAATAGAATGACTGACATGTGCTACTGCATATAGTCTCTCTGTAAACCCGATCATTGTTGTTAAAGGCACGCTTAGACTAGGGGTTTAACATTGGCGCCTCAACATACCTTGACAAGGCTCGTTGTAAACCCAGCCAATGTTGTTAAATGTGAGCCCAGACATGGAGTTTAAATGCTAGTGCCTCAACGTACCTAGATAAGGCTCATTTCAATAATTGCGTGCCTTTTTTAGGGTCATGGTGTGCATCTTGAGGGCTTTATAATTTTTTTTAAAAAAAATCAATTGATTCTTTTTAAATTGATCATTATGAACTAAAATGAACTTTTTAACTCTTAAATCGTGATTTAACTCTCCATAATTCTAAATTTGATAAGTATACCAGGAGATCAGACCTTTTATTTTTCCCCATAAAATCAGATCAAAATTCAACAACTGACACATGGGTTCCACTAAAACTACAGCATGCTCATGGTTATGGAAAACAAACACAACTGGCATGGTGAGTTCCTACTCATGTGAGGTGATAAGTAGAATATAATATCTGACTAAAGTGACTGTACTCCAAGGGGCAGCATGGGATTTCCTTTTTGATCCTACAATTACTTATATTCTACTTATTCAATAAAAAATGATACAGTATTTCCTAGCTAAAGTGACATCTCAGGAAAGAGAACTAACCTCCATGCGGAATAGCTTCGTAGGAACAACCACCCCAAGTCCAGCAGAACTTCTAAATGACTGCCAGAATTTCTGAAAAGAGAAACCGCGAAACTCGTTCTCTGTCAGTTTGGTAATGTTTCCAGCACAAGCAAATAAATGGCCGTGTATTCCAGCTTCTCGGAACACCCTCAGTGGAAGATCGAAAGAAATATCAGCAAATGTGGTGACAGCAAGGTCTCCCCCGAGGACATCCCTTTCAGGCATGGTTTCAGGATCGGTACCATCTGCGTTTTCCTTAGTTTGCCTTCGCGGCCCAGTAGGTCCAAGCCCTCTACACTTGAACCCTAACAGCGAATTTGGCCCTCCCAATGAGCAAACTGGAGACGAATTGCCACTTATGAAGAATCTATCCGGCAGTGGAGACGGCTCATTCAAGAATCCCCTTCCCCATGGGAAAATAACACCACCTGAGATGCCGAGATTAAGAGCAGCTCGATAGAATCCCAAAGGAAAGGCATAGCGAAAATCGAACTCCTGTTGAGAATATCAGAAGCAAGAAAGCCGCTTAAACAACCTGGTTGAATATAGAGTAGTAGACATGATTAAAGACTACTTAAATACAAGAATTCAAGCCAAATCCTTGACAACCGTAGCCAACCAGAACTAGGGGCATTTAAAAAAAAAAAACCGTTAACTAGATAAACCAAAGTGAGAATGATAAAACCAAACCTAAAATAGGGTACCTGAACCGGCGATTTATAAATATATATAATCATATAATTATAAACATGAATATGTATAAACATATGAATATATATAATTGTTTGCAATTGAATAAAATATATATCATTTACAATTTGTTGCTAAAGTATTATTGGAAGTTATAAGTTATACGCTAAAATCACAAGATGAATTCTGAAGTTCTCAAGATATCACATGATGAGTAAGATACTTTAGGGGTAACTGCTAATCTTTTTATGAGTGAGTATTGTATTAAAATACGACATCAAAGGGTGTCAAGCACGTGCAATATATCCAACTTCAAAGAAATTGAGGAAAAAATAGCAGTTAATGGGTATACGCAAATGGCTGTTTGCAGGATGGAGATTTCAAACCATCATATATCCTGAGTGTTAGGGTCATTTTTATGATTGGCATATTCCGTGATCATTTGTAATTTTGTGTCGATATCGGGTTATGGTTCATCAAAGTGCTGCATCAACATATTCCCGTGGCTGCCCGTTCTCGGATCAACATATGCATCGTGCCTGCCTCTCGCCTGAAACCTGCTCGAGCTGAAAATCCCGAAACCCGGCGCTCGTTGTAAGCTCTCCAACCGCTCGAGCCAAAATTCCCGATACCATGTGCTTGCTATGCGCTCGAGCGCAGCTTGAGCCCAAATTCTAGAAACCCCCCGCTCGCTACTCGCCTCCTCCACGCTCGAGCTCCGGTAGGGTTTTCTCCATAACCCTCCGTGCGCTCGGCGTGCGCTGAAACTTTTTACGCCCTCTATAAATAATTGTCTTATATTTTTAAAACCCAAGAGACTCTCAGTAGACTTGTTTGGAGCGCCCACTTGAGAAGAACCTAATTTATACTCCACTAATCTTGTTCCATTGGAGAAAACCGAAACTACAACATTGTGCTTCATGTTTTAACGTGTTTTCTCAACTTTTCTCTTTATCGATTCAACATCTCTACCCTTCTACCTTCGTTGGTGACGTTGGTATGTTGAAGGAGGAGACCCGATCGTGTTCTGCAATTCAAGTGGTACAAGAGGGAAGATTGACATGAAGATCGGAAGGTGTCTGGTTCTGTTACTGCGGGTAAATCCAAGGAGTTCCTTGGTAGAGATCACAAGACGGAAGTAAGTCGGCTAGGTTAGCGCGTCGTTACCACCCGGTTTGTAAGTTGATTTTCATAGTGCATTGCTTCCCTGGCCCTTGAAGCCTGGAGGATTTTTCTCGATTACCGTAGGTATCGAGTTTTTTCTTCATCACCAAAAAGGATTGCCTTTTTATCATTATTATTGCTTTCTATTTATGCTCGTACTGCTCGTATCATTTAAATATAAATATTTTTTACGTGTATTGAATATTTAATTTTGTACTACTTCCGGTAATCTTGTACGGAGTCGAAACTTGGTTGTATAATTTAGGACAAAAGGTCCTTTTTCACTTAGAAATGTCACCAAACTTATAACAACTAAGGAAAGTAAAAACCACCAATAACAAATCACCATTCATGCTCCACCAACCTTATACCTAAGAAATGAAAAACAAAAAAAGAAACTGTGCAGAAGGCTAGTGAACGTAGGAGTTTGGAAAGTGGCTATGTTTCAGAGCTGAAGGACATTTAAAATTCATAACAATATTAGCAACAGGACCTGGAGCAGCATCAGCCAATGACCATGCCTGGCAAGAAGAATCACTTTTGTTAACAGCCAATGCTAGCAATGCCTTCACCCCAACCACTCTAACTTGAGATCAGGCAATCATCATTTAAATGCCCTTCCCAAAATCAACTCCATGATTGACAACCATGATAAACATTTGGGAACTCTAACGCACTATAATCAAACCCTTAGCCTTGTAAACTAGAAACTGGCACTTGAATATCATTCTCCACACTAAATTGCAGCCCACCTACGTTAAGGAATTCAACTTAGGCATATGCCTAGAAGACCTGGGCCCATGACCAAAGCGCATATATAATTCCGTTGAAATATCCTAAAAACCTAAATTGTGGGCTCATCTAGTTAACACCGCAAATCTAAGACAATATTATTCTCAGAAAACTGCACCTTATCGTGCATTATCTCCAATCTTCAGGCGGCTATCTGAAAACCCTAAATTGGGGAACACCACAGCCACAGGCAAGGGATGATTTTTTAGATTGCATCAAACTGCCGCATTGCAAATGTCAAACAAAACCATTCTTCAGGATAGTGCTCAAACGATGGTCCCATTGAACACTTGAGTGCAACTTCCACCATCAAACTTCCACTCAATTCCTGCACATCAACTAAACTCAATACATCCCTGACCAGCAAAATTCTTCCAGTGGCCACCATAGGGACCCACAAGAATAAAATTCAAAAAACTCAACCAAACCCAATATCCAAGAGTCCGCCTATATTAATTATTATTAGCCCAAACTGAAACATTTGTTTATCCAACACTTCTTCCGAAAATCCATAGATGCAGCTTTAGGACTCACAAATCCATCTGCCAACATTAACTGAAACGTAGAACTGTCAGTCTCTTTCTACCTCTTTCGTCCAAAATCACAATACCACCATCCCTCAACATTATAATGAAGAAAGGTACTTCCTTCAATTTGAATAGATTTTATTTTAGAACATCATCCCTTGTTAAAATGCGACAATGAATACATAAAAGGAAATGAAAAACTATTTAGAAGAGAGAGATCAGTATAAAAGAAAACAAAAAAAAATCACTTAAAGGCAGAACTCAATAAGGGGGAAACAATTATTTTCCCAGTTCTTCGTTGATTTTTGCTACTCTAGCTCGGTGGATCCTTTATTTAGATGAATTGAAAGAAAGATAAAGGAAAAGGTAGTTGTGAATGGCTCTCTTTGGTAGAGGGCTTCATATTGTCAAGGGAGCTCTTCTAAGACTTAAGGCTCAGTCTGAAAGTTCAGAAAAAAGAAAAGATAAAGACAAGGCCGAAGGCTGGGAAATTTTTCTAGAACAAGATGAACACTAAGCAATACACACATCTCATCATTTAGTAAATCACGTCAAGAAACACTTCTGATCAATCCAAATGTAGAAAAGCTTGAGTTATTTAACTTGTTGGCATGCTTGTGTATATTCAGCCTCAGCTTCTTTAGAGAGCTCAGTGGGACCCATTTTACGAACACTGCCAATTGCAGAAATATGATTAATGAACCAAACAACGGTGGCCAATGGATCTTAATCCTGGTCATTTGGTTATCAATGTTACCAAATTATTTCATGTCCCCATAACCAAAGCAGAAACTACTCCAGCTTCTGCACAATAGCCAACTATGGTGAAACTTATGAAAATTTGCAAGGACATAGCTGCAATTTCCAGCACAAACGTAGAATATCCAACAACACTTCGTGACTGATTGGTAGGAATGAGAAACCTTCATAAGAAAAAGGTGGAGCAAGCACCAGGAGAAAGATGACAAAAAGAAAACAAACAACATAAAATAAAGAGTCCAAGGAGTCTGCTGGATTCAACTCGGTGAAGGAATAACAGAAGTTAATACTGGTAAAGAATCAAAACTCTCCGCAACTGAAAATTTAAAACACTAAGGGTCCTTTGATAGTAGAAACTGGGGCCATTTTTTGGGAAACTTTCAAAAAAAATGAAAAATTTAGAAATGTGTTCAAATCTAATGATTTCCATTGAGAAATTTTGAGTTTTTCTCAGTTTACCAATTTTGAAATGAAATTTCAAAACCTCGCAAAACATCAAAAAGATGTTTTTCAAAATTTTTCAGACTATAAAACAAAGTTTTCCACATTTTTGTAAATCCTACCAATACACTAATATTTAAAGTACTTGTGATTGTGAAAATATAGTTTTAGAGATTTATAAATATAAACACACTCAAATCTAAGATAATATTATTAATGAATAATGAAAATTTGATCCAATTTCATTATTAATTTTATTTGTATTTTTTTATCTTTTTTGTTTGCGTCATCCAATAATTTCAGTTATTAATCTATATGAATTATATTTTTTTAATTTCTTGGGAATACAATTATATTAATTAATATGAAAAGCTAAAAGTGCATTCCTATTATCAACATTTAGGTCTTTTTTGGTAATGTTAATATTTAGCCTACCGTCTAACATTTTCTATAACTTAAAAAAAAACACTGTTCCACATTAATTTAAGTTAAAATTAAACTAATTATATTACAAAAATTTGAATGATCATCATTATAAAAATATAATGTTTAATATCCATTATTGACTTGTCGATAATGAAATGCAAAGGTCATAAATAAATTAAGTATTAATTGACATAGATTCGACTTATTAATTTGGCAAGCACAAAATAATGAGCTCAACACATTGCTTCAATGAATTTAGCTCAAACAAACTGAGCTCATGCTACAACACTCATAGTTACAAGTTTAACATTCGATACGGGTAGTAGAATACAAAATATGTATAACAAGCATCATTTTATATAACAGATTATTATTTAGAATCCTATCTGGCATGTGATATGCTTGCTGGTATACTATATGTAAGGTTTCTCATGACTTCCAATAATTATAAACCAAATTATCATAAACTAAGTTCAATAAGTTTAATTTACTACAAACAAATATACTAAGTAAATTTATCATTTAATTTTATTAATTAACAAATTTAATCACTTGATAATTTAGCAACAACTATTAACAAGCATTAACTAGTTAAAACATTCACATCTGTAACTGAAACAAATTAACATATTTTTCAAGAAAATTTGAAAATGGAAAAGTGGAAAAGAAAATGAAAAGGTGTTTTTCCAACTAAATAGGATTTAAGGGTGTAACACTGAATTTTTTAATATGTTATTATGGTTAAAGGTACGATTAATATTGTAATATTTTATTTCCTAGCAGGATTTGATATTCAATCATTAGGACATGTACGATATACTTTCTAAACAAGGGACTTAGATTTTGTCTTACCTAAGATTATTTAATGCATGCCTAAGCTTGGATTTATGAATGATTGGGCTTTAATATCTTTAGGATATGTGGATCATGGATTATTATGGCAAAAGCTGGACTCTAGGCATGCGGCTAGGGGAAAGTGAAGGACTAAAAATTTGCCTAAATGTTGGTAGATTCGTGTATGGATTAAGTAGTTGATGGGTATGGCTCAAGGCGGATCAGCCCAGCACAAATTTGGATCAAGGTCCAAAACTCCAACGACCCAAATAAAGAAGCGACAAAGCCAACCCAAATAATCGAATAATAACTCCCAGGGGCATTAACTTAAAGGTTTAATTCGAGCAGTCAGTTACCAAAAACAGAAGAATAACCATGAGCCAATTAATGACTTAATCCAAAAAACAGCTAAAACGGTCCTATCATTAATAGCCAAGCAGTTACCTCATTAAATTGAAATGGCAATTACACATCAAAAGTAAAGCCTCCCCATAGCAATTCTAAAACAGCTCTAGACACGTGCAACAATTTCAAAAGCTGACCGATCGAACAAGACCCTAGGTTATAAATACATCTTCTCCCAAATAAGAGGAGAAAAAAAACACTCAACATTCAAGTGTCCAAAGTGGAGCAAAACCCTCCAATCCACACTAATCCCTATCCTCTTTCAATTCTTGCATTTATTTCATCATTATTTTTCCGTCTACTCAAAAAGATTACAGACTTAAACGTCGAAGGATATATAGGAGAACAAGTTTCGTATACTTCTTACCTCTAGTTCATTCTTGTATAGTGCGTAGAATTCGGATTCGAAGTTACGAAGACTATAACCGTTATTATTCAGATATCCAAATACAATTACACGACCCTCTAATTTGTATGTTAATCTAGATTATTGAAACACATCATTAACACTGTCTGTGGGAACGTAGTCAAACTACCCGTTCTCATCAACAACAAAAATCATATCACATCCAATACAACAACGCGACCATGGTTAATACCAGGGCTCATCAATCGTCTTGTCATAGTCATTGGAGGAGGACGGATAGGGCGAAACATGAACCTAGGAACCTGTCTCTTCATCTACCATTTCTAAAGGATCTCGAATAAAAAGTTCCCCCGGTTTCCTCTTAGACTGCGATGAGGCATGTCAGCAACGACTTCACCACCAACCCTAACCTCCCAATTGACTTTAGTGAGCGCTTACCAAGTCAAAAAGTTGCCCGTCTTCCAAAGTGAGATAGCATTCTCTACTATCAATTCCGTTAGCATTTCAACCATAAAAGTCTCAGTCTCCAAGACATCACCGGAATAGGCTAAATTAATCAATTGTCAGTTATTGGAGACAGTCCAATGAAGGGACCACAAAGAAAAAAATATCGATCCTTCCAACCCTTTATTGAATCCAGATTTCCACCACTTATTTTATACTTCTTCCGGAGAGTGAGCAAAATCCAGCTGCCCTCCAGGTTAAATCAGAAAATAACTTTGACAACCTAACATCCACACAAAATCTCCAGCGACGAAGGAAAACGCACAGGGAGACTAAATACTTGATGGCGTTAGGTTAGAGACGTGCCATGGGAATTTCTAAAGCCTCCAGTACACATATAATTCCCCCACAAAAGGAATGCAAAGCCCCTCCTTCAAATGGATTTCGTAAATGACGATGAATCCAAGCCTCGAAGAATAAGCCATCTTGGAAGGTGAAGAAATCTAGAAGGGAATAGCAACAGGAATGTTAAAACTTCTCATAAATATCCAGCACATTCTCGATCGTCAAGATGGACGGAATCTTAGCAACACCCTTGGAGACTGCACAGAGAGCCATAAGAACAAGGTGAAACAGAAAGCAAATTAGGGCCGAAAGAAATGGAATACAAAGAGATGCAGAACTGAAGGAGCACCAGAATTTAAATAGGCGAAGGCTCTAACCCCAAAACGACATCGCCTAGAAATACCATAGGGCACATCATCATAATGGCTAAGACACATGCCAATATAGGAAGGCGTTGCAGTACATCCATCTCGCTGAACCAACCATGATGATCAGACACGACTCTTCCCGAGGTTGCATATTGTCATAAGCGGCTCTATCACTTGATTAATTATGATTAGACGATTCAGCCCTAATTAAAGCTAACTCAGTTAATTCACCGATACTCAAATCTCATGTTTATTCGAATTAAATTATTACATGCCGAATTGTTAGAATCCCGAATTGTTAGATTATCAGAAATTAACAAAAAAACGATATTCAGGAACACGATCAGCACTCAACTCGAGATCAACTACTCAGAAAATACAAAATTATTGAAGCTATGCAAAGAAAGCGAACTATCATTCAGGTAATTCTATCCATTAAATCCTTTCACAATGTACAAGCTTAGAACAATAAAGGTATAACTCGGGTAAAATGGAGAAAGACCTAGGACAACGACCCGGATAAAAAAAACTCATCTCCAGGAACTTCAAAGGCACCATGGAGGAAGGAAAAGAAAGAAGGAATCATCTGCCCATGCCTGCAATAGCCGCCTAGATCACCTCAAAAGGGATAATAAGGCCAAGGCCATTATTACAACAAGAAGACCTAGTTTTGAAAACATACGTAAAAGAGAAAAACCAAGATGGTTTCTCCGATAAAAAAGAGTAACCAAGACAGTCTTCAAATGCCTCCTCAGACTATGATCTAGAAACCTGAAGTAACTCTTCCATTCTCTTCGGCATCACCCAATCACAACTGCAACTACGACATATCCATGCAAG
>JAOVVI020006241.1:0-15802 GCA_028571085.2 Nepenthes alata | reverse complement strand
TTCTCTGGTCTTATCGAACAATCCCAAAGGAATTAACGCGCGAGACGCCCTTCAGTCTCTGTTACAGGACTGAGGCGGTAATCCCAGTCAAAATTGGACTTCTAAGTCTTAGGGTGGAGTCTTTCGATCTACACGCAAACTCTCAAAAAATCAGGGAACACCTAGACTTGTTAAAGGAAGCTCGCGACACCGCGAGAGTACGGACAGCGGCCTACCAATATCGAGTTGCCTGATACTACAAAAAAAAAGTCAAGGCGCGACAATTCAATATAGAAGACCTGGTCCTACGAGGCATCAAAGTCACAGGCAAACTGATCGGCCGCAATAAGATCTTCCCTAATTGGGAAGGGACTTTCCTCGTTTCTGTCATCCTGTGAAACGGAGCCTACAAACTCCGAAGCCAGAATGAGAAACTGGTTCCGCGAACGTGGAATGCAACCCACCTCAGGCGCTACTTCCAATAGCGGACGCAGGTACGCATTTGCATCATTATGTGTACTCGCTTGCTTGTTTTGAATTTGTAAAAAATAAGTATTTACTTAGCATACTTTCTGTCTGCATGTGCATATATTTTTCTTACAGGTTACCCGACCTAGACTGCCCCTAAGTCGGGAGGGCTTTCACCCTCTCGTTAAACTCTGGTTATACAGGCGGCCCATAAATGGTCGAATTTGAACCTCGGTCATCCGAGCGGCCCGTTAGTGGTCGTATTTAAACTTTGGTCATCCAAGTGGCCCATAAACGATCTAAACTCTGGTCATCCAGGTAGCCCATAAGCGGTCTAAATTCTGGTCATCCAGATGGCCCATAAGCGGTCTAATTTGAACCTCGGTCTTCCGAACAACCCATTATCGGTCGTATTAAACCTGGCCATCCAAGTGGCCCAATAACGGTCAAAACCTTAGGGGGCTTACGCAGCACACGCAACGACCTCCTCAAAGAGGAGATAACACGATCAGTCAGTGACGCTCGAAGGGAGAAGAATCATTCTCTAACGTTGGCTGCCCAAGTCATCACTTGTACGGCGTCACCAGGATGATTAACACAATCACCTGCCCAGTTTAAGGACTTCACTCCTTAGGCAGCCCAAACAGCGACAGCCAGCCAACCAAGTTGGCCACCTAATGTAACAAAGCTTGCAAACACAAAAGGCAGTAAAGATCAATGGACACAAAAGTGAAAAGAAATTCCATTTTTATTACTTTAAATGTGTTACAAATTACATAAGTATAAAAAAAATATACAAAAGGCTACGGAGGCGGCGGCCGCCCCTGACTGTCCTGGGGCTCCCCCACAAGGTCGTCTACACACTGCACCCCACGGTTAGCTAATTGGAGGTACTCAATGGGAAAGTCGGGGTCGATCAGCCACACAAGACGCCGACAAACGTTGACCCCCTCTAACAGTCGTGCATGTAGCATGGCCTCAATCTCAGGGGGACAGATCCGGATGCTCAGCTCATTCTCTAAGGTGGATACTCACTCGGCAAGCCATTTCTTGCTTGCTTGCCTCGATCACCCTCCTCTTTCAAACGAGCGTTCTCAGCTCTCAAGTTGGCATCCTCCTCTGTCAAACGGGCGTTCTCAGCTCTCAAGTTGGCGTTCTCCGTTTCCACGCTCACAAGGACAGCCTCGAGGGCAGTAGTCTCCTCACAATGCTCCCCTCCCAAAGCAGCCAGCCTGGCATCCCGATAAGCGATCTCCACCTTCCTATCAGTGATCGCCTTGTCGCGCTACACCACCTCCTCGTAGATGGCAGAAACAAGCTTCTTTGGCTGCACAAGAGAAAAACAAAGAGCGAGTCATGAATCTCAGAAAGGAGAAGGTACAAGGAAGCCATCACCAAGGAATCGTACCTCGCAAGATAACCTCACGGGCCTCTCGGGCCTAGCCTTCAGACCTGGCCTAGGCGGCGGTGGACCAGGAGCATCCTCTCGAGTCGAGCTCGTGACTGCTTCCTCCAGAATGCGCTCCAAGAGCTCATCAATCTCACCCATGACAGCTGTAGGCTCCTCAACAGTAGCCTCCAGAGCAGCTGCTGGAGGATCAAGCCCCACCATTGGCTCTACAGCAAAAGTCCGCGCAATTGGGGAGCTAACGGACGGCTCCCGCACGTCCACCACTGGCACACAAGCTGGCTCCACAAAAGACTCCATCAACACCGCACCAGGAACCACTTGCGGCACAGGCTGCGCTAGGATGACGCCTCCCCCTGATTCAACCAGCATGTTCTCGTGGGTCTCCTCCACCCCGACAGTACTGCCAGGTCCACCATAGATCTCGGCAGCGACGTAATCAATGCTGGATGACGATGATGAAGGCGTCTCCAGCACCTTCTCAGGCAGCGGGCTGAAAAACCCTTTATCAGTGTGCTGCATACGGATGAGCACGCCTTTGGATTCCTCCGGCCTAATCATCCTTACTTGTGGCGTGGGTTTCTAAACCGGGGAAGGCGGTCCCCAGTTCACCTTCTTGGTCTCCGCCTGAGAAACTAGGAAATCCCGCCTAAAGTCAGCAGGATTTTCCTTAATCAGTTCGGTAAACCACTCAAAGGCCACCGTCTCTGCCACAGACGGCGTCCCTGTGTATACAGCTAGCACCTGGCCCCAGTCCTTAGAAAGGGGCCAGGTCGTCCCACACTCACAAAAAAGAAACATTTTTTTTAATTTTTCAACGAATCGTATATGGCCGGGTTTATTTTCAGGCCAGAACGGGGGACGAATGATATCCACTCTCCTCCCTTGTTTATCTTAAACAAAACCTTCAACATCGACATCCTTAGCCTCTTAAAGTGTTTTCGAAGAAAAATATCTAAGGTACAGAGATACCAAACAGCGTTGGCGTGGAGTTGAGCCACTGGGACTCGTAGGGCTCGTAGTATGGGTAGCAAATCATCTGGCCACGGAAGACAAAGGCCGCACCTTAGGTGGGCCTCATGCACTGTGATATGCCCTGCCGATGGAGCAAAGGCCCTGTCGTCCTATCCGACGATCCTCCAAGAGATTTCCTTTGGAAAGTTAAACTCTACGCACAATGCTCTAATGTCACTATCTCTAAGAACAGAGGCGATGTCAGCGACGGAGGCCATGGATTAGTGGAAGGACTAGGGTTTCTGGGAAGTTGGAGACAAAGAAGACGAAGGCTTAGAGGCGTGGAAGGTTTTTCAAAACATGGAGGGAAACTGAACGGCCAAAACGCCTTAAACCCCTCAGAAAGGACGCTGTTCCTCCTGCCACGTGTTGCCTCCCTGCTGGACCCTTCAAAAGGCGGATCTTTGACGCATTAATGACCAGGATATCGGCCCAACAAAAAGAAGATGCTTGTCTACGTTTGGCCTGCAAACCGGCTGATGGCCACGCATCCGTCACGTCTGACAGAAAGCTTTTCCGAAACTGATCAAGACGGTCAACAGCTCCGGTCAGTATTTTTCTTCCGAAACTGACCAAAGACGGTCAACAGTTTTGGTAAATATTGTTCTCCAGAACTGACCAAGACGGTCAATAGTTCTGGTTAATATTCTTCTCCGGAACTGACCAAGACGGTCAACGGTTCTGGTCATCATTTTTCTTCCAGAACTGACCAAAGGCGGTCAACAGTTCTGGTCAACATTCTTCTCTGAAACTGACCAAGATGGTCAACAGTTCTGGTCAATATTCTTTCCCGAAACTGACCAAGACGGTCAACAGTTTTGGTCAACATTATTCTCCAGAA
Source organism: Nepenthes alata (assembly GCA_028571085.2). Taxonomy (NCBI): domain Eukaryota; kingdom Viridiplantae; phylum Streptophyta; class Magnoliopsida; order Caryophyllales; family Nepenthaceae; genus Nepenthes; species Nepenthes alata. Next base: position 12,092 of record JAOVVI020006241.1, on the reverse strand, counting down.
CTTACCAAAACGATCAACAATTCTAGTCAATATTCTTCTCTGAAACTGACTAAGATGGTCAACAGTTCTGGTCAAACTTTCTTCTCTGCATTTCATAGAGTCCTTCGGGATCCTCAAACGATGAACGACAATAAGGGGCATCCCATCATGAACATACCGAAGGCCAGAATTCTGGCCACCGGCATGGAGGGCTAGTGATGGATATACTAAAAATTGGCTGGCCCAAAGTCAACGTAGGCCCAAAATAAACGGTCAACTCGTGAACGGCCCAGTTGGAGAACAGGCCCAAATACTGAAAGGCCCGAAACAGTCAACTCACACACAGACGGTCAACTCAAACGTTGACCGTCTGCGTACTGTAGCAATGGGCCCAACAAAGGTTTTTTCTACAGTTACGGACCTGACCCACTTGAACCCGCGATCCATCATACGGCCAGCAACGGCTCTCCCAACATCTTCCACGATCCCAGCTAGCTCCCAAAACGGATATTGACAAAATCAGCACATTTCCCATGATGAAGGCGCAAGATTTTTCCAATTTTCGACCAACTGGGGCTCTCCAATGGTAACACTCACTGAAGGAAGGTGATCGTTTTGGAAAGTCGCTGACCGCCGTGGAAGGAAACTATCTTGGTCCGTTTGAAAACTAGCATCAACTCTGAAAGGCAGGTGATCACGTCTTCCAAAGAATGATGATCACCATGTCCACCTTTAAGTAAAACCCTAGAATTCTGATTCAAGGAGAGGCTCTTGCTGATACACAACGACTTCTGACTAATCTTTGCTTACAGCTTCTTGCGAACAGATTCTAAGAAAAAGACATTCTTATTTACTCACGAGAGGCTCACAGGCAATTTCTGACATCCATGAACACTCACAGAGTACTGGACGGAGGTCATCATCTCTTCCACTCTTACGGTTGTTCATCTTCTAAACCTCACTAGAGATCTCCAGCTTCCTGGATATCTAATTGGCTTCCCGAGTGTCGTTCCCGGAGGTTTTCACGCTTTCAAAACATCCTTTCCTTACGCTCTTTGTGAGTAGGAATTGATCGCTCACGTCCTCGACAAGCCAGCATTCCCAACCCTCTTACTCTCACTCGCTTTTCAGCAGTTACCTTCTTTATCTTTGGAGGCTTTACTGACTTGAGCGTCGGAGTGTTTTCGACGGGACAACTTTCCGCCGACACGCTGACCTCTTGTTTGCTTTAGTGGTGTGCAGAATTCGCACTCAATGAACGGAGCCGGTTCGAACCATCCAGACGAATCCGAATCCATTCGAAGTCAGATCTAGGTACGCATTAAAAATAAAAACAAAGTTTAGAAAATAATGTCATACCAAGTTAAACACTTAGAATTGAGTTGAACTAAATTGCTAGCATTTGATTAATATGAATGATAAAGAATAAATATTGAATTAATGTGATGTAATATTTTAGCATTTTCACAACTAAATGTATTCAACCTTACGGCCACCATTATATTGCCATTGCCACCATCACCCGCCACACAGCCATCCTGATCTGACTGTCGTCGTGTCATCATTACCACAGACATATTATAGAGTTTATTAACTTTTTTAGAGTGGAGTTACACCCTTTTCTACGGCTAACTCGATATCTAAATTATCAAGAGCTCCTATCTCGATTATTTTAATTTTTTTATTTTATTATTTATCTTATTTCTTACTTTGGATAAAAAAAGAAGATTTCTCTCAAAAATAAATAAACTCATGGAGGATATGGGATTTTTTATTTCTTATTTACAATAAAAAAGAAAAAATACTAATGAGGAATCAACAAATTGTAGAGTCATTTGTTCTTGAATTGAATTCAGCACTGTAACAACAGAAAGAAAATTCAGCTACATTAGCCATAAACCGAAAATAAAGGATACAGAATTTTAATAAAAAAGAATTTCTCAACTTTTCTTTGATTTTTATAGGGCTCGTTCACCAAAGGAATTGAAAATCAGTCGCCTAACCAAGAGGATCAATTCCCTTTCATGGAGGCCAAAGTGTTGGGGTTCAACACCCGGGTTTATCCGATTCGGCGCAACAAAAAATCCGAACCTCTCGTCATCGTCAGCCACCATTAGTGTAAGCACAAAAAACACAAAAAATGCATGACATTTTTAACGTGAAAATTCTTCACAAATCGAAGAAAAACTACGAAATAAATTCTGAAAATTATCCACTATGTAAATGCGGTTACAAAAAATCCCGAGACAGAATGCCAGTAACCCATCCTGGCTACACAAGCCCTCTGAAAGTTGAGAATAAGAAAAATAATTACCTAGAATAAGAAAACTCTCATTCTCTCTTATCTCACTATTTTTCTTCTCTCTTTCCTCTCACCGTGATACTCTTTACTCACTGACAATTTACATAGTGTCTGGCTACACAAGCCCCGACGATTGCTCACCAATGATGATTGCTCACCCCGGTAATATTTCACACCCACTGATGCCTTGCACCCCTTGCACTTCCGCACCCTTGGTGATTTCACACCCTCTAGTGCCTTACACCCCTTGGCACTTCCGCGCCCTTGGTGATTTTACACTCCTACTGCTGAAGCTCTTGGCGCCTTAATAGAGAAAGAGGTCTGGCCCAAATTTCCAAGCGTCTTACAGACGCATGTTCTGTAAGTTGGCGCATGCTCTGTATTGTGCAAACACGTACTCTACAACCCAACTACCAGCTTTGAAAAAAGCCTGTCAACCAATCCTGGAAGATATTTATCCGCTGCCAGCTGCCACTTTTCACAATCTCCTTGGCCCATTACTCTGCCGGTCAATTTTCTGTTGATCAGATTCTTCTCCAAACCGGTTAACATCCCATTGATCGGATTCTACTCTCAACCTGTCAACCTCTTGTTGGCCATCTTTTGCTGTTAGTCAATCAACTCCCCGTTAACTAAATTCTGCTTCCATCCGATCAACCTCCCCATTGACCGTCTTCTGCTGCCCGTCCACCATCTAGTAGTACTCCCATAGCCCTCAACCGGTTAACCTTCAGTTGACTGGTGTTGACCGGATCTTCTCTCACCAGCAAAGGTTCTCCGAATTTTTACTCCAGCAAATGTACTCTATCATTTACTCTCTAAAAATCCTCCAATGATAAGTCAATTTGTTGAGTTTCCACAAGGAAGTGACAAAACCTAACACGAAGCTCTGCTGAAAAAGGAGAAATTCAATTCTATATTCTTCTTCTTTTTCTTCCTTCTTATGGAGGTTGTTAAGGCCATTACAGGATGATGGAAAAAAATATCATCCGCAGGCCACATTGTGCCCCCTTCGCAATGGATCATTAGATTTTTAATTCAACAGTCTAATTTTTACAGGAATAAAATCTTAGTCGTCTTGTGTATTGGCACATTCCGTGACTTCGTGGGGGCGTTCGATTATCTGCAATATCATCCGTGCTTGGAAGACTTTCATCTGCATCATGCTAGCTGATTGTTATCATCACATCTCAGCGTTCACGCTGCATTACTCTCTGTTTCAGCCCCTCCCGGGATCGGCGCCCACTGGGCGCCTGAGGAGCCATCTAGGTGCGACCATGTCGCGTGCGCTCGGTGAGCACTCGAGGCACATTGCGAGCGCATTTAGCAGAAGCGTGCGCTCGCTGTGAGCTCCGTTGGCGCTCAAGCACCCGCACCCAGGTTCCCCAAAACCTAACCTGCGCTCGAGCGGCGCCGATCTTTGTGTCTAACGGTTTATTATTTTTGAAATTCTTTTTGGTTGTATATATGTTTTATATTTTTGAAACCCTAATGCTTCCAGTAGAATTTTGAGGAGTTCTTTCTCTCTTGCAAAGCCATCTCTCTTATGCTCCATTATTGAGAAAACTTGATACAAATACTCGTGCTCCATTGACAAATTTTTATCTTCTCATTATGGTCACCTATTTACATTTTTTCTTGGTATGAAATCTTTGTGGCTACGTCGGTGGCGTGAACATGGGATTCCAGTGGCATTTGGTCCTTCAAGCGGTTTGTGAGAGAAGATCAACGTGAAGACCGAAAGGCGTCCGGTTCTGTTACCCCTGGCAAATTCAAGGAGTTCCTTGCTATGGATCACAAGACGGGAGTAAGTCGGCTAGGTTAACGCGTCTGTACCACCCGCTCTGTAAGTTGATTTTTATAGCGGATTTATTCTCTGGTCGTTGAAACCAGGAGGGTTTTTCTCGATTTTCGTAGGTATTGAGTTTTTTCTTCGTCACCAAAAATTGTGACTTTTTACTATTACTTATTGTCATGCTTGTTTTATGCGTATATTGTACTTGCATCTAGAGATAGATATTTTTTACGTGTATTGAGTATTTTTTTTATACTACTTCCGCTAATCTTGCGCGGGATCAAAATATTATTGTGTAATTTGGGACGAAACATCCTTTTTTATTTGGTATCGGAGCCTCACCCCGATCCGCAACCCCGATTTAGATGTATACTAGTTAATCATTGTCCATTCCTCCCCACTTTGATGGGAGCAATTATACTTATTGGAAGGTTCGTATGAGAGCTTTTCCAAAATCTATGAATGAGCGCATGTGGGTTAGTACCCAAATTGGGTGGACTCCACCCAAGAGTACAACGGAAGATGAACCAAAAGTTCTGTCTTTGTGGTCCAAAGAAGAACTTAATGCATGCAATTGGAAAAGTAAGAGTTTACATGCTATATTTATGGTTGTATCTCTTAAAAAATTTAAACGTATTTCCATGTGTGAGATATCTAAAGAAGCGTGGGACATTCTTGAAATTACCCACGAAGGAACTAAATTGGTTAAAAATTTAAAATTGTAAATGCTCACCACTAAATTGGAAGAAATACGAATGAAATATAATGAGACTTTTGATAAATTTTATACCAAACTGAATGATATTGTGAACTCTTTATTCAATTTAGGAGAACGTATTCTTGAGAATAGAATTATCTGAAAAGTTTTAAGATTTTTGTTTGAACGGTTTAGACCTTAAGTTATAGCTATTGAAGAGAGCAAAGATCTAAATAAATTAAAAATAGAAGAACTTGTGGATCCCTACAAACGTATGAGCACACACTTTCTCAATCTAAAAGAACTAAATCAATTGCCTTAAAAACTGTAAAGGAAGAGAAAAACTGTCACTCGGACAATGAGTCATGTAGTGATGAGGATTTTGCTCTATTTGTCAAAAACTTTAAAAACTTATTAAAAAATAAGAATAGCAAGTGAACCTCCAAGAGTAATGACCTGAATCATAACTCACTTAAGAAAGAGAAAAGGAAGATTAAAGACTTCAAGAGCATGAAATCACAAGGAATCCAATGTCATGAATGCCATGGCTTTGGTCATATCTGGATCGAGTGCCCAAATTTTAAACGTCAGAAAGGAAAAGGCTTAAATGTGTCCTTAACAGATAATGAAGATGATGAAAACCAAGATGAAAAATCCTCGAAAGATGACGAAGTAAATTATATGGCCTTCATGGCTTCCATTATAAATGGCGATGAAACCTCTAGTGCAAAATTAGAACAATCAGATTCTTCTTGTGAGGAATCTAATGATGAGTTTGATGGTCTACAAGAGGCTTATGAAAAATTATTTCGTGAGTGCTTAAAGGTCAATAAGCTTAATAAATCCCTAAATGAAAAATTAATTGAGACAGAGAAGGACAAAGTAGAACTCACAACAAAACTTGAGTGGTTTACTGTTGAACATCGGAAACTAAAAATGACGAATGAGACATTACGTACCAAGATACAATCCTTGGAATTCAAACTTGAAAATGCTAAGAGTGATTTTATGAAATTCTCAAGTGGAACTCAAAAGTTAGATCACATGTTGGGTTTGGGAAAGCACGCAGGAAATAAAAAGGGAGTGGGTTATATTGAGAACGGGACCAAACGTGATGAACATTCAAAACCTATCTTGGTTCCTGCTATAAAACCTCCCCATAAAAATATGAGTTCTTCCAAAATTTCTAAAACTGTGTCTAAATGTGCTGAGAACCGTATTGAATCAAAATCTAGGTCTAAACCCAAGAATAAAATATTTGTAAGTCAACCCGCAAGATCCTTACAAACATTTGAACATAATGCTCGTTTTCGACATGAGTATAAAAAATCAAATCTCATCCCTAAATTTGTGCCTACATGTCACGCATGTAAAAAAATCGGGCACATTCGTCCCCATTGTCTTACCATAAATTTGTTGTACAATCAAAGATAAGGGACCAAAATGATAAACTTGGTAAATTATATTCAACAGTTAAGAAGTTTGGATCTTAGGGAATATCCCAAAAATATTCCTTAATCACATTTTGAGTCGAACTTTCCTAAGTTTTTCCTATCTCGTAAGATAAAACATTGGCTCCCAAAGATATGGAAATATTTAAGGTTGGGTTTCTTCCCTTTCCAAAATTCATATGGGATTGCTTTTGTCCCGAGTCTTTGGTAAACCCGGTTAATTATGTAACAAGTCGTGCTAACAGTTTCACCCCAAAAATGCATGTCCACATTTTTACATTGCATCATAGTTCTGGCCATTTCTTGGATGACCCAATTTTTGCGTTCAACCATACCATTTTATTGAGGAGTGATAGAGGAGAAAAATTCATGATGAATTCCTTCTTCATTACAAAAATCATCAAAATTTCAAATTTCAAATTCCTTGACATAATCACTGCGGATTCTAATGATGAAAGTTCTTTTTTCGTTGGTGAGTTTCTTGCATAAAATTTTAACGTGATCAAATGTGTCAGACTTCTCTCGGAGAAAGTCTATCCAAGAATACCTAGAGTAATCATCAACGACCACTAGAATATACTTTTTGCCCCCTAAACTTTTAATTCTAGAAGGTCCTATCAGATCCATATGAATCAGTTCAAGGAGACGAGAGGTCTAAATGTTTCCAACAGAGGGATGAATGGTTATGGTTTGTTTACCGAGTTAATAGGACCCACACACGTGGTGTTTGATATTTGCTAATTTGAAAGGCCCTCAACACAATTTTTCTTAGATATTTTTGCCAGATTTTTAAAGTTCAAGTGACCAAGTCGTTGATGCCACAATTCAACGGAATCAGCTTTAGCGGGGTGACATTCTAAGACAAGACTTGGGTGTATCCCGTAGTGATTATCCAGGGTTCTCCTGCCTTCCAGCACGGCAGAGTCCTTTGTGTCACAAATGCAGCATTTGTTTTGATGGAATCTTACTTCAAAGTTCTAATCACACAATTGACTAATACTTAAGAGGTTTGATTTAAGGTCAGAGACATACAGTACATTACACGGTTTTGAGAACCCTGACATATTAATTACCCCTTTTCCAAGAATGGGAGCCTTTGTTCCGTCACCAAATACAACCGTCCCATCAGGATGGTCAATCAGAGAGGAAAATATCACTTTATTACCACATATATATCTTGAACATCCACTGTCTAGATACTACAGTGTCTGATTTTGAGCTTTGAGTGCAATATGTGCAACTTTACATGGATAAATTTTTGGGATTTGTTTTAGATCGCACTTCTTTACCCATATATTTCTTTCCTGAATTAAACTTTTGATCTAATCTTTTCACATAACTTCTTAACTGTTGAATATAATTTACCAAGTTTCTCATTTTGGTCCCTTATCTTTGATTGTACAGCAAATTTATGGTATGACAATGGGGACGAATGTGTCCGATTTTTCCACATGCGTGACATGTATGCACAAATTTAGGGATGATATTTGATTTTTTATACTCATGTCGAAAACGAGTATTATGTTCAAATGTTTGTAAGGATCTTGCGGGTTGACTTACAAATGTTTTATTCTTGGGTTTAGACTTGGATTTTGATTCAGTGCGGTTCTCAACACATTTAGAGACAGTTTTAGAAATTTTGGAAGAACTCATATTTTTATGGGGAGGTTTTGTAGCAGGAACAAAGATAGGTTTTGGTTGTTCATCACGTTTGGTCCCGTTCTCAATATGTATCATTCGCTACATCAATGGGACTTCTGATTATGGGATTCTCTTCTCAAACGACTCAAATTTTACCTTGGTGGAATATTCCGATGCCGATTGGACTGGAAATGTTGGTGACTGAAAAAGCACATCCGGTGGATGTTTTTATGTCGATGCAAACGTTGGTGGCTTGGGAGAGTAAGAAACAGAATTCTGTCTCATTATCTACTGCCGAAGCAGAATACATTGCCGCGGGGAGTTGTTGTACTCAACTCTAATGGATGAAGCAAATGCTTCTTGATTACGGTATTGTCCAGGATACCATACTCATTTAGTGTGACAATACTAATGCTATAAATATCTCTAAAAATTATGTCCCACACACCTGCACAAAACATATCGATATTCGCGATCATTTCATTCGTGAGCTCGTGGAAACTCGTGTCATCTCACTTGAACATACTCCCACTGACCATCAACTAGCTGACATCCTCATCAAACCCTTAGCGTACGTTTTAAATCTTTACGAATCGCCATGGTGTTTGCTCGCCTCTAGAGAATTGATGCATTTATTTGTATATTACAAAAAATGGGGCCGCACATGTAGGTTAAAAAAAACAACACCAAAAAAACAACACACACACACACAAACGCGCGTCTTGGATTCTCTCTCTCTCTCTTGTTGTCTTCCTGCTACCCAACCACAACCCTTGCTGCCGCACCAGCTCGGCCTCTCTCTCCCTCCGCGCCGTTCGCTGGTTCTCTTCTCTTGCGCCTGTTATGGCCTGTCATTTTGTCAAGCGCCACTCTTGCCTTGCTGATTTGAACCCAAATCCAGGTAATTTCTCCTCTTCCCGTTTACTCTTTCGGGTACCTGCTTGCCATCAATGGCGTCTACCGGTGACTCCCTGTCTGGTCCATTGCCGATTCTGGTGTGCAGGGGAGCCGTATCGTTCCATTGCCGAGCTTTGGCCCCGGGTCGCCTGGGTGCAAGCCCGATACTCTACCCCATCTCGTCCACAATGGAACGGCCCAGTTTCCCCGTCACTTCACCGATAGGTGTCGTACGCCTCATCTGACCGCAGTGAGCCAGTTTCTGACGTGTCGTCGCCTCTGCCAGTTGTCGGCTCCGGGCACTGCCTCATTGACGCCGTGATGCTTGCCTATGTGTGGAGGCTGGGCTACACGGCTGTGTTGCCCGTTTGTGCTGGCTGACGGCATTCTGCCGTGAACCACTGCCGGCAATGGCTGTGTGAGTTTTACCCTCTACCTTTCCTGTGTTATCCCTATTCACATTATGCTCCCTGTTCCACTATTTGCTTGTTTTTTGTGTTTTCAGATGTCTGCCATCAGGAAAACATTTTCCAAAAAATCCTCCGGTAAGCGCTCCCTTACGAGTGAACCGTTTGACCCGGATAATTTCCATAGTGCTGACGCCGCTTCCCTATTTACTTCATGGATGTCCTAACGGGAGCTATCCATTGAGCGTGAAGTTGTTGTTGCTCTCCTCGACGCGCTATCTCGTCCCTTTTCACTAACCGTCACTGGGTGCCTGTCCTCACAAATTTGATTGCTTCCATTCCCATTATTGTTCAAGAATTCTATTCAAATATACACGATGCCTCCTTCAATGCCTTCTCTACCTTTGTGAGGGGGAGTCATCTCCGGATTAACTCGGATGTGATTTCTGCCGCCCTGGGCATTCCTTGTGTTGGCCCTGCTGCTTATCCCTACGACAACTGGTCCCTCCCTCGACCTAGTGATGTTGCCTCATTCCTTCACGGCTCCCCTCTTACCTGGAATTGGCGTGCTTTTAAAACTCAGCTTCTTAGTCCTCAGTGCTTAGTTGTGAGCCGGATTGTGTTGACCAATCTATTTTCGGTCTCTCAATTTTCCTCAATTCCTTTTGATAAGACGCATTTTCTTTTCGCTCTTCTTAGTGGCCAGCCGATTGACCTTCCGACCCACTTGTGTCGTCACATGCTCGCCCATTTCCACTCCAAGAAGGATAACAACCTCCCACATGGTTGTCTCATTCAGCGCATTCTTGGGTCATTAGGCATTCTTTGTCCGGATCTTCCAGGAGCATCTCTTGGTTGCTCTATCTCTCGCTCCACTTTCGAGCAGAGCTGCTCCCACACTCGTCGGCCTTCCCCATCCTCTGATTATTTCCTCGATGATCCTTGTCATGCGGATCCCTCCTCTCCTGACATGGATGACCCGTTTGCTCTCGTCCCCTCGTGCCTCTCCCGCTCAACTACATCTACCTCTTCGCGTTCTTTGAGTCTTCTCTCTCGCCTCTCTCAGCAGCTAGCCCGCCTTTCCATATCCCATGAGCAGATGGCATCTCGACTTTAGCGCATGGAGGAGACTCATGAGCAGATGGCCTCCTGGCTTCAGCACGTGGCGGCGACTCAGGATCAGTTTCAGTTTGAAGTCCTTGCGCACCTTGACTCTCGACTGCCTACTCAAGTGGATCTGTTCGGTTCTCCCGTGGCAACTGCTCCTCGTTCCTCCTCATCTCAACGGTCCCTTTAAAAATCTCTCTGAGTGATTCCCTATCTTTTGCTCTTCATGACAAAATAGGGGAGATCAATTTTGCTACCCTTGATGTTAGGGGGAGGATGCTCATTTCATTTGTATTACGGCTATTCATTTATTGTGTTGCACTTCTTATGTTTCCAATTATGTTCTTCTGTTTCCAGTTATTGTGCATGGTTATACCCTTTTTTATCTGCGTGTACTAACCATGTTTGCCCAGGCAACACCGTCACAGTCACAGTTTCGACGCGGCAGCCACAACATCGACACCGCAGTGATAGTGTTGTTTCTTTTTCACTTGTTGTATTATATTTATTTTTTTCCTATGTGCCAATTTTGATGTACACAGGTTCTATCTCGGTGGTGTCTGAACTCGTGATTATTATGTATTTTTATTTCTATTTTGTTATAAATTTTTGTTATGGAATTGCTAAAGGGGGAGATTGTTAGTCGCCTTGTGTATTGGCACATTTCGTGATTTCGTGGGGGCGTTCAATTATTTGCAACATCATCAGTGCTTGGAAGACTTTCATCTGCCTCATGCTAGCGGATTGTTCTCGTGACAAATCAGCGTTCATGCTGCATTACTATCTGTTTCAGCCCCTCCCCGAATCGGCGCCCGAGGCACCATCAAGGCGCGCTCATGTCGCGTGCTCTCGGTGAGCACTCGAGCGCCGGCTGTTTGCCCCGTTGGCACTCGAGCGCCGGCACCCGGGTTCCCCAAAACCTAACCTCGCTTGCCAAGCGCTCGAGCAGCGCGGGTCTTTGTGTTTCACGGCTAATTATTTTTGAAATCCTTTTATGCTCCATATATATATGTCTTATGTTTTTGAAACCCTAATACTTCCGGAAGAATTTTGAGGAGTTTTTTCTCTCTTGCAAAGCCATCTCTCTTATGCTCAATTATTAACAAAACTTGATACAAATACTCGTGCTTCATTGACAAAGTTTTCTCCTCTCATCGTGGCCTCCTATTTACATTTCTTCTTGGTGTGAAATATTCGTGGCTACGTCGGTGGCATGAACACGGGATTCCAGTGGCATTTGGTCCTTGAAGAGGTTCGTGAGAGAAGATCGACGCGAAGATCGGAAGACGTCCGGTTCCGTTACCCCGGGTAAATCAAAGGAGTTCCTTGGTAGGGATCACAAGACAAGAGTAAGTCGGTTAGGTTAGCGCGTCTGTACCACCCGTTCTGTAAGTTAATTTTTAAAGTGGATTTATTCTCTAACTCTTGAAACTCGGAAGATTTTTCTCGATTACTGTGGGTATCGAGTTTTTCTCATCGTCACAAAAAATTGCGCCTTTTTACTATTACTTATTGTCGTGCTTGTTTTATGCGTATTATTGTACTTATATCTAGAGATAAATATTTTTTACGTGTATTGAGTATTTATTTTCTGTATTACTTTCGCTAATCTTGCACGGGGTCGAAACGTTATTGTGCAATTTAGGACGAAACGTCCTTTTTCATGAACAATTTAGAAAATATATAAATGGTCATATCTTTTATTTTATTTTATTTTGATATTTTAATATTATTAAAGGAACAATAAAAAGTTAATTACAAAGACCATTGAATTATCTCAATCTAAAGGCCTACCTGGAGTGTCCCGAAACCTACA
>JAOVVI020006240.1:0-15802 GCA_028571085.2 Nepenthes alata | reverse complement strand
ATAGAGAAGTGAAGTGATTGGATTATCAGATAGTATAACCACTTGTTGAATCATTTTCGTAAATAAGGACGAACGGGTAAATTACGCATGACACATGGGCTTGCTTTCTGGGACAGAATCATTGAGCCGCTAGGCCCTCTTTGGGCTGAATTTCATTTGGCATTTACTTCATCTGAACCTTCTTTTTGGATTGAATTTCGAATTTATCAAACCCATTAAAAATAAAATTACACATTTAATAAAATTAAATACTATTAAAAAAATTTAAAAATACATCACCTAAAATAAAATAGAATGGACGGTTACCGGATACTTGTACCAATTGTATAAGAACCGAATGATCGCATGTGAGAGAAAAAGTTAATAACTCGACTTGGCAGTCTATGTGAAGCATAACTGTTCCCTGATAAACATTTCTCCAAATAAGAAATAAACGGGAACGCATCTCTCTCTCTCTCTCTCTCACTCTCTCGACGAAGGCGGTGAAGAAGACGAAGATGAAGACGAAGGCACTAAATCACATGTTAGGAAACCCAATTCGTTTCTCTCTCTTTCTGTGAAGAAGAAAGCAAGATGTGGCGATTTGGTTTCGGGTTGGGCTACGGTTTGAGAGGTTGGGTTTGGGTGGTGGTATTGTGGGCTTGGCTCTCGCTCTATTACGAAATATATAATATATTAGAAAATATATTGTGTGAATATTGTATTTTAGGTAATTTTTTTATTAAGTAGTAATTTTGTATTTTGGGATATTAGAGTATTTTAGGTTAGTGTATTTTTATTTTTGGTTTGTGTTTATATTTTATCGTTGTATATTGGTGTATAAATACACCCTCCTTCGCCCCTTGTATGCAAGCAAATGAGCTGTACAGCCCATAAATGAAAACGTCAGAGTTTTGCCTTTTCCAACAAAGCACTTGAGTGCTCTTCGCCTTTCTGCCTTCGTCGTCTGTCTCCTTCGTCGTCTGTCTCCTTCGTCTTTACCTCCTTCCTTCACCTTTGTCTTCTTACACGCTCTTTGTTTGGTGACCGTGGGAGTTTCGGGGGTGGTGGTGGTGGTGGGTTTGCTGGTTGGTGGCAGTCGGAGGCGACGTGGAGTGCGGACCCAAGATTTTGTTGAAGGGAAGAAGACGACTTTTCGGTGATGTCTGGTGATCGATTTTTTTTTTAACAAAAAATTGCTCTCTTTTTTTTTAGACCAAAAACTGCTCCTTTTTTTTCAGCAACTGTTGAATTTTTTTCTCTTTCAATAGCAAACTGTTTTTTAAGAGATTTGACCTTTTTTTGCAAAATAAATACAAATCACAACAGATCGAGGCCTTGCTTGCCAGATGGGGGTCTAAACTGTTTGCTGATATGCGGGATGATTATGGGCTGATGATTAGGTGGTGAAGGTAATGGTGTTGGCTTCATGGTAACGACTTGACAGAGTGACAATGTGTAGAAAAAATTTAAGATTTAGTGTCTGATGCCAAATTAGATGCAAGGAAGGGGCATAAGAGGGGAGGAAGAAGGAAGGAAAAGGAGAAAGTGAAAAACAAGGGAACAGAGTGAAGAGAGCAGAGATTGTTAGGTTAGGGAAGAAGGAAGGATAATCATAATTTTTAATAACAATTCAATTTTATCAATAAATACTCTAACCGTTGGCCTCCGACAGGATACACACCACTAGGCACAATGGAACAAAACCCAAATCCTCCGTAAACCTTCAACTAATAAATTTGTGAGTACAATAAGCATAATTATGTATAATATTTTTAATGTAAAAAATTATTTTTAATCAAAAAAAATATCACAAGACAAATCCTGAACAAATCTATTATAAAAGTGCTAATTATAAAGAGCCATTCTGAAATCCTTTCACTACAATTTGAAGTAAAAAATGGTTGAATTGAACCACCTTCAACACGCCCAATAACCCACAAGAGAAATATAATGAAAAATAAGAGTAATTAAACGAAAATATGCTTCCAGAAATCACATCCAGAATAACGTACCCGACCTTGATGAAGAACGGAACTCAAATAAGACCTTAACTAGATGTCAAACCTCTTCCTATTCTTCTCTTTTTTCTCTTTGCGCAGTACTCATTGTGTGAGATTTGATTTCATAATACCCTGAAAAGCGTTTTTATACTGCGGTCCGGTGCTCGAGCGCGCCCTCTCTGGATTTGGTGCCTGAGAAGCGACCACCTCTTGGTTGTTGGTCGCGTGCACGAGCACTCCGATTCTCACATGAACCTTGCGCGACCTTCTATTTGTTGTGGTACCCATAAAGGATTGACCAAAACTCAACACTAACAATATAGTTAGAAACCTTATCTAGAAGTATCTTGATTATAGGATAATTAGAAAATAAATAAAATTTTCTCATCAATAGCGACTTCAAATTAAAAAATAATAAAATAAAATATAAATGTCCTAAATTATTGTGGGTTATCAAAATTATAAAATTTTTAAAATTTTTAAATATCAAAAGAACTTAATAATCAAAATAAAGTAAAATAAAATATATTTAATATTACAATGACAGCATCAACAATTACATTATTATATCCATCAATGGACCATAATATATACCTTTCTGCTGCTTGTCATTTTTGTTGTAGGAATAAGAATGTTTTCTGCATCTTTCATAAATTTCCCTCAATAATACGTATAGCTTGAAAGTATGATGATTAAGGCTTGTCATTTAATTCCCCAGGTTCATGATGAGTTGGTTCTGGAAGTTGATCCTGCTTTTACGAAGGAAGCAGCATTGCTGTTAAAAGTGTGCATGGAAACTGCTGCTTCACTTCTTGGTTTGTGTTCGATAGTGACTTGATTAAATTTATTGTTTACACAAACAACCACTTGAGGTTGTTTTGTGTTCCAGTTCCTTTGCAAGTGAAGTTGAAGGTCGGCAGGACTTGGGCCACATTGGAGCCTTTTGAGGCTGTTGAGTTGAAGGATGAAACTGTGCTAGGACCATAATTTCTGCAAGTTCAGTCACTTTCACGGGAGAAGATTTGGCAACTGCGTTTCATATCGGTAATTGTTTCTACAAATGTTCTGATTTATAAGTGTACAAATTATGGTTGGTGGGAGCTGTAAGATTTCTCCCATTCTAGAGTTCTTCATACAGTGGAAATTTTTTCACTGTAATCTGGACGGCTAGATTATAAGTTAGATCTAACATATTTTGATGTGTTATTAAAATCTTAACCGTTCAAGTTATCTGGATAAAATCTTCATAATTGGAGTTATGATGAAGCATAAATCATGGACCCTCTAAAAGGATTCGTGGGTTGGTCAAATATTTAGATTTGAAGCACATGAACAGGCTGCTGTTGGCAGCTTACATGCGCATCAAGCAGTATATCTCTGATATACGATGCAGGGATATATGATGCAGGATAAGTGACTATAGTACTATGCAATGCTATTTGTCGATGAATGTCGTGGATTCAAGTGAAATTATGTCACGGGCACCTGCTTATTTCTTAGTAAATAAGAAAACATCCACTGATGTATGTTGCATATGGCGTGTCCTCTTGAGGGCGATGGGATTAACAAATCATTCAAAGATCGCTCCGTCCACACTCAGTTTGTGAGAGCTGCTTATTTGAAGTAACCAAGAAAATTTCCTCGGAATTCATTGCATACAATATGTTCTATTGAGGCCACGACTAATAAATCATTCGAGATCATTCCATCCGCATGGGAGACATTTGTGCTGTTCTGATCCATTGATGTTCCTACTGAAGATGGTTTGTTGAGTTGTTATTGACTTAATCTTGTAACTCCGCTTCGATACATAGTACCGAAATTTGCTTTTGATGCCTAGCCACTGCTGCCGCCACCACCACCACCTGCTGACTACTACTGGGAGCAGCGGCTATCTCAATTTGCCACTGGAGAATGTTTTCATTGTGGAAAATGCATCTACAGGGATGGATCCATTGATGGAATGAAATTTGATGGAATGAAATCTCTATCTTGGGGAGTGATTCTCTTGTTGGTCGAGCACCTGTCGGACAAAACAACCCTAGCGATCTCATATGGAGCATGAAAGTTTCTTTTCTGCATCAAAGAACTTGACACTGGTATCATCACATAACCCATGATGGTACTGATTTGATCGTTTGTAGGATCGGCGAGACTATGTTTGAGCATTAGCTACCTGTGGATACCAAAGCTAACTGGCTGCTCAACGTCTTAACAGCCAATCTGTAGAAATTGGCTTCTGGGAGTGAACGAGAAATTTGTAGAGATCCTCTTCTTGAATGACCGATTTTGGTTTGGATCTTCTTGGATTTTGCAACGTCCAAACAGGCCAATTTGTGGAAGTTTTATCCACTGTGAAGCGGTTTGAGGATTTGTGGTTGGCTTAGTGTATGCTAGAATTCTGTGCAGTGCATTTTATAAAGATCATGTCTATGAGCGTGAGCTGCTTGAGAGAGTTGCTTGGTAGAGAGCATTCAAGTTTAAATTCTGGAACATGAACTTCTATTTATTTGGAGAACATTTTTTAAAATAAATAATTTAGGGAAAAAAATTACATATTTACCCTATCCGGTCCAATATGATGGACGGGTGCCATATGCATTATATTTTTATTCTAATTTTTTAATTTGGCCAATTCTTTTCTCTACTATTATTTTAGACTTACCTCTATTTTATGCAAACATCTTTGGCTAAATTATCATTCAAAATTCTAAAATTCACCTTTAATGTGATCCCCCCCCCCTTTTTTTTTTAAGTTTTCTAACATCATGTGTGGAACACTATAAATCTAAAAATATGGTCATTTGATTTGATTTGATTCTTAGAATAAATTGGTAAAAGAATAAAGTTAAAATAATAATTATGTCTATCAATATTTTTAAAAATATAGATAATATATTATGATGATTTTCGTATTCTTATATATATAAGACATTGCTCATATTAGATATAATATCGAAACTGTACTCCAGCGGAAACCTTTATTTATTTTTTATTATACAAGCAGCCCAAAATACTGAAAATCGATATATATACATATATAGGAAGGACAATAAACGACCAAGAAAATGCGTAATAAAAGGCATTACGGGCCGCCCATATTTTTTCATCTTCTTCCGATCGACGCTGTCAGTTTAGGCTCGAACCCAGAATACCTCATCCTCATATAGAAAGTGGCACACCGGAACACTCCCTGGCCTAACGTGAAGCACCTGGAAGGCCAGATGCTTCGGGTTCCACCACGACGTATCTTTGTGGCACACCGCCGTCGCCTTCACCTTCGTCCCATCCTGCCCCACCAGCGCCACCGCGTATGCCTCTGTGTTCAGCGCCCTGTGACAGTAGAATACCGCGTATGCGTAGTTCAGCTTGTGACACGCCACCGCCTCACTGCCCGAAATCTTCTTCGCTCTGGCAACCACAAATTTCTCTTGCTCTGTCTCCCTGTCCGCCTCGGTTGAAATTACCTTCACGCTTTTGCCCAGCTTGGATGTGGCGTAGTCCACCATAGACTCCAGTGAGGTCGCGCAGTACTTGTCCTCTCCCTTGATCCCTTTCTCCTCGCACTCCTTGATAGTCTGCTTCATGATCTCTGCCTCCTGCGACTCTGGCTCGACAGAGAATCTGTCGAGGATCGCTGGAATCTTTTCTGAAGAGAAAGGGATCGAGTTGGCTACTTGACGGGGAAGGAAAACGGCGCCGTTTGTGGTCTTGGTGAAGTGGAGGTTCATTTTGGTTCCTGGGGAGAGATCCTTTTCAAGGAAGAAAAAAGCCACCTTTGGGTCGTCGTGAAGTTGAGCTTCAGTAGCGGAGTAATCATACTTAAATGGCCTACGGGAGGGGGGCCCTATTTTTGAGCCTATGCCCACCGAGGCACCGCCATTTCCTATGTGGACATCGGTTCTGTGGCCAGGCTTTCTAGTGCTCACGCCGACACTGCCTTTGTAGCCGACGTGCATGGCTGTTCCTCCACGGCTGGGCTTGTTGGTGTGGACACCGACTGATCCATGGCTGACGTTGATGCTGGTGCCGCCGCCTGCTGTCTTGTTGGTGTGAACCCAGACGTATCCGTGGCCAACGTCAACGCTGGTGCCCTTCTCTTCTAGCCTTTCTGCAAATCAGCAAGTGATGCTTTTTGAAGTTTGCATGAGGACAAGGGAATAATATTAGGTTATTGATCATTTTCGTGTGGATTTACACTCATTTGACATGCCATTCGATAATTTAGATGATGACACACGGGTATTGTATTAATACGGATGATTGCAGTATTCATGCGAACGCAACTAGCGCATGAGCACCAATTCCAAAAGGAGAGTGCTCGAGAAGCGCCCGAGTCGCCGAAAACATTGGGTGCATGTTCAAGGCACCTAACCCAATGGCGCTCGCACTCGAGACGCACTTGACAGACGCTCAAGTATCAGTTCGCAGTATAAATATATGCTAACGCATTTTAGGATTTGTTGCTTGCAATTTTGAGACCTAGGTAGTGCCAACTTTGAGAGAAAAGGAGGAGAAAGAAAGTGAAAAGGGAGAAGAAAATTTGAACATCCTATTGAATTTCTAATCGTATTTTAATTTCTACTGACCTTGGGTATACTGTTCTTAAAATTAAAAATAACATTTTTATTTATTTTCCTTCGTCTTGTATTTCCTACTGTTCGGGCTTTTCTGTGACAAGGTATTATATCCTTATATTTGGTAATTTGTGTAACAGAACTTATTACATAATGCATATATTTCAGACGAATCGTCTCGTGATTTTTCTCCTTAATTCTAAAGAGATTTTTTCCACATAAAAATTAAATATTTTGCATTGTTTGTGATTATTCGTTGATTATTGTATATTATTGATTGATCCTTCATGGTTCAAATAAACGGTTTGGGTCCCAACAAGTGATATAAGAGACACGGTTATTTGTGTTATGTATTAAAACTTATTTGAATCGATAGAAGTCGGAAACAAAATAGTTTATTTGAATGGTATAAATTATGATATTTGGATGAACAAGATGAACAATTTATTGTTTATGAAAATAACGCACCTTCTAATATTTATTGAGCAAAAGCCTGAGTTAAAATCTGAGGAGAAATAAGCTTTAAAATATGAACAAGTTTATAATTATATTCAACAATTTGTGGACAACAATGTGTATAATCACATTCAGAATGAAACGAATGCAAAGACATTATAGCAGAAACTTGGGATACTCTATACTTTAAAAACAGATAACGAGTTGTACTATTTAATGAAGTTGATAAAAGTGAGGCATAAGGAGGGTATGTCGACAATCAATCACTTGAATGAGTTTTAAGGATATGTGGATCAGTTGAGTGGCATGAGTATCAAATTTAATGATGAGTTACAGAGCTTATGATTGTTGACTACCTTACAGGACTTTTGAGATGTAATACGGATCATCATCACCAATACCGCTCCAAATGACGTGGTAACTTTGAAAAGAGTAAAGGAAACTAAGCTAAATGAGGAGATGAGATATCAATCACGGTGGCCTTCTTTGCACTTCAAAGTACTAGTTTTTGAGTCACAAAAAAATTAAAGGGGGTAACCCTAAATCTGTTGAAAAGAGTTGAAATAAATCCCGAATGAGGTATCAAAATCTCGAATGACATCACTATGAAAAGAAGGGCATATCAACAAACACTATTACAAATAGAAGCGTGAAAACATCGATGGTAATGAGAAGAAAGTGGACCGAGCCCAAGATGAGGAGAGAGCCTCAATTGTTATCAAAGACGACCTTTTATTGGTATGCAATGAGGATAAAGTGATCAATTTGGCAAATAGGATCAAAAAACCAATTGAGTGGTGAATAACAGTGCCTCACTCCATGTCACGTCACGATAGAAATTCTTCACATTTGACACTCCCGATGATTTCAGAGTGTTGAAGATGTGTAACGAAGGCACATCCAAGGTTGTCGGCTACGGTGATATGATACATGCACGGCTTCGAGGGCTTATAATCGGTGATGCAACAGGTGATAATAGAGGAGATGGGGAAGAGAAATAAGAAGAAGAAGCAGAATGAGAGTTCGACAGAGTAAATGACAGGGAAAAGCGGAAACAGGGGAAAAGGGAGTGGGAAAATCGATAGAGAAAGAGAAGACAGGAAGAGAGAGAGAGAGAGGAAGAGGGAGACAGCGAGCAGAAGAGGGAGACAGCGAGCAGAGATGAGAGAGAGAAGAAGATAATATGCTTTTTCTATCCCTTCTGTCCAACACAGTGATGGGCTCAATACAAACTAGGAAAAAAGGAGCCTAACAAACTAGAAAAAGAAGCGATGGCAGTGCTGTAGCATGTGGCCCAACAACCTAACAGATTAACAGATTATGGTAACAACTAAGGGGAGGAAAAACTAAATTAATAGATTCCTAATAGTATTAGTTTACGGGTAGGGGAAAGAAACCAAATTTAATCAGTGCAGGAATTAAATATAATCGCGAAATTTCGGTGGTTGTTGGATAATTTGAATACTCCGTCGCGTAACTGTGGACTACTGCCGGTGTATGTTCGAGGAGCCATTGAGGAGCACCGTAACGGTAACATTGTCCTTTCCATCAAGAGAACATTGTCCTCAAGATTGATCGAGGACAATTCATAGTGCACTGCAAACTCCAACTTCCGCGATTACTCGTCCCGAATTACACGTGCGTCATTGCTTCTTCTCTCATAAGACCCCCTTACAAGTAGGAGAGCAGTTGCCCCCTTTGAATTCTCAGTCTCGCAGCAACCTACTCTTGAAATTAAGAACTCATACACCCATCCATGGTCACCTCCTGTCGCCAGCTTGGGCGGTGTGTGGCCATCTCCAGCAAGAATGTTGTAATTATAGCCTTTACTCGTTAACAGCCTCATTGCATCCAAGCCTTTGTGCCGTGGGGCACCATGCGGGATACAACACCCTCAAGTATTACTGTTGTCTCTCTCCAAGGCGAACTCGAGCACCCTCTGCTCACACTTGTCCTAATTCTGGCTAAGTTTCAATAAGTTGATCACACTTTCGCCAGATTGAGTACACAACTTCACGTTAGCCCCAGCATCAACAATAATTTGAAAGACTTTGACATGGCCCATTGAGGCAGCCACCCTAACTACCGTGGAGCCATTATCATCCTGGTGGACGAGAGTGGTGTCTGTCATACCACTAGCAGTCAAGTTTTTTTGGCTCTTAGAATTTGTAGCACGGCCTCAATTTTCTCTTGGGCATTCATATCCCAAGATTCTTTTTCCTTCTCAAAAGAGACCAGCTCGACTTCATAGTACACGGTAGAGTTATGAGGAACCACAACTAGCTCATGCTGGAACCCCGAAGAGTTAAAGGCATATTCAGGCGCTATTGTTAAAAGGGCTGCCTCTCCTTTCTTTGTTGTCATTACAGCCTTGTCAACCCCTCAATAACTTGCTCGTCTTTAGTCTTGAACTCAAACATCTCATCTCCATCACCATAGACCTTCATCACGAAAACAGTACCATCTTGTAGCTTTCCAATCAATTTCATTTTCACAACAGCTCCATCATTAGGGCGGTTATATCCTTCACCTTCCTTCAAGATCTTCTTGATAACCTTCTTATCATCAGTTACCTCTGACATAGTCTTCCGAGACACCAGCTCTAGAGTTATCTGAAGTGTAGCATTGAGAGGCACCGCACCCTCATCACCAAAAGCTGGTTTTTCCTTTTTTCCAAATCCGTATTGTGCCTTTACTGTTAGCAGTACTTTTTCCCCCTTCTTCATCGTCTTGACAGCCTTAGCCAGGGTAGGATAGAAGTAACCTTTTTTGACAGTGAACTCCTCCATCTGATTCTGCAACTAATGTTCGTTCTTCAAGCCAAGCTTTATACTTAACTAACACCTCATCAAAATCTTTTAGATTTTCCCACTTCTCGCTTATGGCAATGATCTTCTTGAAAATTCCACCAACCTTATAGATATCCTTCACACTGACCCAAGAAAGAAATTCCACATCAAATTGAATGGTCACATTTAGGGGGGATAGTTAAAGGAGAATTGGATTCACAATAAGCCAGCTCTAGAGGAATGGTGAAGATGGTATTTTCACCTTTCTTCATCATCTTGATTCCCAGGTCCCATCCCTTAATAACTTGACCTTATCCAAGAGTGAATTTGAAAGGTGTCCCTCTATCACGGCTTGAATCGAACTCTGTACCATCAAGCAAAATACCAGTATAATACACTTCAACCTCATTGCCTTTTCAGGAGTGTCCCAGCCTTCACCTTCCTTGACAAACTTCTTTTTAAGGCCTTCTTTATCGACCTCCTTCAATTTTTCAAGGGTCACAGCCTCAATGAAGACCTCCAGACTGGATCAGAGGCCTAAGGAATCTGCAACTTCTCTCAAACTCTCTGGGCTTGCCCGACTTGGAACAACAACTACCCTTTTAGCGTTAACAAAAACACCCCATCCTGTTGTAAGGAGATGTCTTTTAGGTTGGCTGCAAAATGTATGCCTAAATTTTCATTCATTATCAGGAGGATCCCTAGCAATCAATTCCTGGAATGGTGGCTACTAGGAGTTTTCGAGAGGAGGAAAGACTCTCTCAGCTTCCTGACGAGGAATAGAGAATCCTCCATGTGTGCTAGTAACACTTGTAAGAAGGATTTTATAAAAATAATTAGTTAACTGTTTGTTGGGAGTACCCAAGGCTGAAGGTAGCAAGCACACATCCTTCAGCATTGGAAGTGGCTGAGGAACTGTCTCTAGAAAAGGATTCGTTGGGAATTTCTTATCGTTGGGGTCGGCCTCTGTAATTGGAACGAGAGTCTAGATATAATTGTGAAACGTTATGTAAAACGTTTCACATTTGGAACACAACCCACGTTTTTTGTCCAAGACCAAATCTGTAGGATTCAAGTTTTCAATTGGCAGATCTGGCGAAAGGCGGTGTGGAGTCGCATATGGTATGAAGGGTAAGGTTGGTGGCTTAGCGATTTGAGAATCAAGGAATGCATATGGTATTAAGGGTAAAATGAAGTCGTAGGAAAATTACATGTCAAGCCGGCAAAACTGCCAAAGGACAAACGTACTCTAAAGAACAAGTGGGTCTTTCACCTAAAAATTGATGAGAATAACCTACAACCGAGATATATAGTAAGGCTGGTTGTGACATACTTCAATTAGCAGACGGGTGTAGATTTTGACGAGATTGTTGCTTCAATTATGAAGATACCTTTAATATGGGTGGTGCTTGGATTGGCAGCGATTTTTGATTTAAAAGTGAAATAATTAGATGCGCAGATGGCTTTTCTTCACGGTGATATTAGGGAAAAGATTTACATGGAGCAGTCAGAGGGATTTCGAGTTAAAGAAAAAATGATTAGTATATCATTTGAATAAAAACCTATATGGACTGAAGCAAGTTTCAAGAAAATGGTACAAGAAGTTTAACTATTATAGTAAATTAAGGCTACTGAAAGGCTATTCCGTATCATTATGTCTTTATTTAAAGGTTTTATGAAAACGATTTTATTATTCTCTCACTCTATGTGAATGATATGCTCATTGTTGGATGAAATACCTATTGGATCAATAATTGAAGTAGTAGCTTGGGAAATCTTTTGTCATGAATGATTTAGGGCCAGTGAGGCAAATTTTGACTGTAAGAATATTTCACGACCGCAAAACAAGGTAACTGTGGATATCCTAAGAGAGTTATGTGGGAAGATGTTTTACCGTTTTAACATGAAGAAGTCGAAACCCTACTCTTTAGTTTTAACTCAGCAATTGGCAATACCTTTCCAGAGATGATGAAAAAGCAAGTATAAGAGATGTACCCTCCTCTTTAGTTGTGAGCAGTTTGATATATGTTATGGTGTATGAAACCGAATATTACTTATACTGTTGGAACAGTTAGCTATTTTCTGTCAAATCCCGATAATGAACATTGGTCCGCGATGAAATAAATATTGAGATATCTCCAATGAACTTTCAATCTGTGTTTGTATTTCGAAAGCAACAACCCACTTCTGGTTGGATGAACTGACACAAATATGGTGGGTGATGTCTACTCTCGGAGTCCACCTCAAGGTATTGAGTCATATTTACTGGAGGAGCTGCCTCTTGGTAATTAAAGTTATAAAAGTGTGTTGCTTTATCAACCATAAAGGCAAAGTTCATTTTTGTAATAGAGACAAGCAAGAAAATGCCGTGGACGAAGTTCATTTGGAAACTCGGATTCAAGTAAAAGTGATATGTGCTACTTTGTGACAATCAAAGCGCAATTCAGTTTTGCATAAACTTGTCATTTTATTTCAAATTGAAACACATTGATGTAAAATATTGCTGGGTGTAAAATTTTATTGAGTCAAAATTATTGACGCTTGACAAGATTAGGATCGAGAAGAATGAATTAGACGTGATGGACAAAGTGTTTCAGAGAGGAAAGCTTAAAACTTGCCAAATCATTGTCGGGATGATGATGGCTGCCCCCACACAATCGTGACGGAAAGTTTATTGGTTTATAGGATACTCTCGTGTAAGTTATACCTATTTGATGTGCCGTTCGGTGGTTCGGACAATGACACGTGGGTACTATACTGATATGAAAGATTATAATATTCGCACTCGCATTAGCGCATGAGCATTGATTTCAGAGAGAGAGCTTTTGAAGAGCGACCAAAGCATCGAAAATAGTGGGTATGCGCTCAAGGCGCACCTGAGGCACCGAACCCAGTGACACAAGCGCTCAACGGGTGCTTGAACACTAGTTCATGGTATTAATATGCGCTGACGAGTTTTAAGGTTTGTTACTTGCAATTTTGAAACTAGGGAGCGCCGAATTTGATTGATAAAGAAGAGAAAATGGAGAAAATGAAGATTTGAGTATCCAATTGAATTCCGAATAGTATTCTAATATCCGCTGACTTTAGGTACGCAGTTTTTGAAATTGAAAAAAATAATTTTTAATTTTATTTATTCTCTTTTATCTTATATTCTATATTATTCAAGTTTATTTGTGATAACGTATGGTGCCTTTATATTTGGTTATTTGTATAATTGAACTTATTATATAGTTGATATATTTCAAACGAATCGTTCCATTGTTTTTTCTTCCTCATTCTAAAGAAATTTTTTCACGTAAAAATTAGGTATTTTGTATGATTTGTGATAATTTATTGATTGTTATACGTTATTGATTGAACCCTTACAATTCAAATAAGCAGCCTGAATCCGAATAAATAATGGATCACATAAACAAGGGAAAATCTAAGTCATAAGATTGCATGAGAACTCATTAAACAAAAGTAGAAATCTTCCGAGACCAACCGGAATGAAGAGACTCCTCAACAGCTTTAGGCATGGGAGTGTTTGGCAACAACATTTTCCAGTAAGTTTCAGGAGATTGATCTGCATGTCCAACCACGAAGACTGCAGCCTGAGAAAAAAAAATCCACAAACAGGGCATTAATTCGTCATCGCACCATCCCTCTCCTAAGTGCGTGCGTGCGTGCAGCGTAAAGAGAAGAAGAAAAAGTGTGCAATTCCCAATGAACTTACAGAGAGGAAAGTGAAGATTTGTAGGAGACGAAACTCCATTTCAAGCCCTATTTTTTAACCGCTTATTTTTCCTTCTTGATGATCAGGGCTGAGCTCCAAACCAGTAGGAAGATACGTAGTCAATAGAGAAGGATGGACCTGCTGAGTGAGGAGTGGGTGGTGGCAGAGACAAATTTTTAGTGGAAGTGTGAAGAGCGAAAGAACAATCAATGAGTAAGGAGTAGCCTGCCATCCAATTGAGTGCGATGGCACGGCTGGTAGAGACGATGACTGACGGTGATAAAGGATCAATTGGTAAAATAAATTGTAAGGCAATTTTAGTGAAATAAATAAGTGAAGAAAGAAGTTTTAAAAAAGTAATATATATATATATACACCAAACTGTTAGGACTATAATTTAGATAAATAAATATTTTCATTATTCTATACGTTTACTTCTAAACCAATAGGTAAATATGTAAGATTTTTTACCCAAAAGATTATAAAAGCTTTCTTTTACAAGGGGGCTTCCAACATGTCTCAAGGCATGATGATTGAAATTTATCATTTTTATACATTTAAAAAAAAACAATAACAATTTTATTATAGATATGTCTATATTTTGATA
Organism: Nepenthes alata; assembly: GCA_028571085.2. Classification (NCBI taxonomy): domain Eukaryota; kingdom Viridiplantae; phylum Streptophyta; class Magnoliopsida; order Caryophyllales; family Nepenthaceae; genus Nepenthes; species Nepenthes alata. The sequence continues at coordinate 1,673 of JAOVVI020006240.1, read as the reverse complement.
TTTTTTTAAAAAATATAAAATTATTTTTATATACTTTTTAATAAAATAAAATACAAATCTTTAAATCATGCATTATCTAACAGCTTTCATGGACGTAGGAGGAGGAGGCCCCATGCTGTGTGCCATCTAACTACACTCCAATAAAATACTGTATATCCCCTTGCTCATACGTACATACACAAAATAATTCGAATAAAAACACAAGGAAATGAATGAGTAATGTAATTAGAAGTTCAAAAGCATCGAACATTACATATACTAAACTAGCATTTGAAAAATATACTACTTGGTCAAGCATTCGCTCCAGATGGCACATATTCTAGAATTTCTTCCCTTAATGGTAAAAAGAACCTAACCAATCATAGGCTGAAAGAATGACATATGATTTTTATGGTTCACTCTCTTTAGTTTAGTAATGTCATAGTGCTACGAACAACTGAAAATATTACAGAAATGACTCAACATCATGGATTCAGAGCGAGGATAAAATTCTGCCAGTCTTTATATAGTTTCTGAGCTACATAATGACTTCAGTTTCATTATCAATAGCATATATGGAAGCCTCAAATATTCATGGTGACAATATAAGTGATTAGATCCATACTTTATGATGTTTGAACTTAAGGTCATTCATTGAGGAGTATTGCTGAAGTCTTGAGCCACATATTGCAAATCATCGAAATATCAGTATGGAAATTAAAAATAAATGAAAATCTACATAAAAAGTTAGAAACACTTATGGGTTTCTTATTTCAGTTTGTAAATGTACAACCAATTAGGTTTCTCATTTTTGTTTATCAATTCCACTTTTGCTGGTAAATTATACTTCGTATTTATACTTTCGATATCTTGATTAGTGATGCCAAATACCCCCTACGCTTCACAGATGATGGAATTTCAGGTTACAAAGTTCTAGACATGAACCATACAGTATTTCACTATGAAATTTCTCTAAATATCATCCCTCAATTTAATGAGGAACCCTCAAAATTCTCGAATCCTTCGCCATCAGAGCCGAGGTCTGTTTTTTTCCAAATTTACCTCACGGCAAAATACGACTAATTTCTTTCAAATCTCAGCACACAAGAAAGAGATCTAGCCTCTATAAGAAGGAGGAAGGACCTATTTGCAGAAGAACAGGGAAACATTAGCAATAGAGTAGTAGATTGCTTACAAAATAATGGTAGACATACTCATAAGAGAAGAAAGATTTTGCTTGCCTGGTTTGATACGGTTAATAGTCACGGAAACAAGAAATAGTAGCGACGAAAATAATGATTTTATCCTCGGCGACGACAAGCGACTGTAATAGCAGTGGTGCGCGTTCTCTACTCTCTCCCATAATGAAGAGGAAGAATGATTAAGGGAGGAGAATACGAGAAACGGAAGAGGAAGGAAGGAAAACAGGTGAAACGGCCGAAGAAGTAATGAAAGAAGAAATGGAAGGTGAAGAAGGAAAGGATAAATGGCAGAAGCAAGAGGAAGAGAGGAGAAGGGAAATGAGAAGGACATAGAGAGAGAGAGGCGGATCAGAGGATCCTGCTACTCTAATATCCACAATTGGATTATTTTTAATCCAATATTAGTAATTGAAAATATTAAATAAAATATCTAAATGTAAATTTTATTTAAAATAATTTTAAAATTTAACTTAATATTTACTAAATATTAAT
>JAOVVI020006239.1:0-15802 GCA_028571085.2 Nepenthes alata | reverse complement strand
CGTTGACTTACTGAAAGCAAAGTCCAGTCAATGAGATGTTGATTGACAGAGAAAGGAGAGGAAAACCGGAGAGGAATGCTCCGGAGTGAATTTCCGGAGTGGAAATCGAGGAAAGGTTTTCCGGAGTGAAAATGTTGGAGAGCATTTTCTGAAATGGAAAATGCCGGAGTGCATTTTGGAGTGAAAACGTGGGATTGCGTTTTTCGGAGATGAAATGACCGTTCAACATGTTGACCAGTTGAAGGTGCACGGCCAGCTGAAGGCGTGCAAAAGCACTTTGGGGCAAAGTGACCAGTCAACATGTTGACCGGCAGATTATGGATTCCGGTCAACGTTCGTCGACCGGCTGCTGAAGGCACACGAAATTTACCAATTGGTATTACTGGTATGGAAACGCCCGAGGATATGGGTTGATGTCCGAGATTCTTGGACAATGCCTGGAGACATCAAGGAAGGCTCGAGGACCTAGGCACAGAAAGCACACGTGGATGCCAGCTCAGAAAATTGAGCGAGCATGCGTGATTTCTGGAGAATATGCCCAATCTCTGCAGAGTAGGCGCCGTCTTTGTAGAGCAAGATGATTTGCAGAGCCAATGGCAAGTTGCAGGGTAGTGGCAGATTTTGTCCACACGCAACTTGCCTATTGGGTAGATGGTTTCAAGCAAATTCAGTATAAATATGCATGCTGGGCATGCGGTGAAGAAAATGTGCGGTAAAGTCCGATGACACTGTGGGAGACAAAGTCTAGAGAGATGGTGAAGTCTCCAGAGGCGAAGTTTACAGTGGTGAAGTTCAGGTGTGTGTGAAAAAAAGTGAGTGGAGTGCACCACCGATGAGAAGAAATAGAGAAGAAAAACATAGAGATAAGGGCAAAGTGAGAATTTCCTTGCTCTGGTGTTGTTTTTCTTAGTTTATCTCGGGTATGTAGTGAATATTCTATCTCGAGGGTTTTTGTAACCAATTTTTCACATAGTGGACTTGTTGTAAATTAAGTTTCCCGTGGTTTTTCCCTTCGGTTTGTGAAGGGTTTCCACGTAAAACTTTGTGTGTTCCTCCTCTTTCTTCCATTGTGTGCTTGTGTGCATTCCTGTTGACCGGCCATTTTGCCCCAACAGTAACATGACATATATTTAGTAACTTATTAGAATGATTAAATATTATGATTCTATACCATTTTATTATATTTTATTAGAAAACTTATTTTCTTATCTAGCTCTATATTTGTTGGTAAAAAAGCATTTATGTAATTAAATGATCAATTCTCTTTCTATCTCATAAATGATAAAATTGTCTTAGTAACTTATTAGAATGATTAAATATTATGATCCTATACTATTTTATTGTATTTTATTAGAAAACGTTTTTTCTTATTTAGCTTTGTATTTGTTGGTAAAAAAGCATTTATGTAATTAAATGATCAGTTCTCTTTCTATCTCATAAATAATAGAATTGTCGATCATTAGTTGAGGATGATGAGTGTCGATTTTTCATATTTGAATTTGAGGAAGTTTCTTGATTTTATTTTCAATGAATTTAAGAGCCCTAGAAAAACTGTACACCAATTTTTCTACGCAAAATTTTGTAAACTCTTATGAAGGAAGAGAGATAAGGATGAAAAGAGAAAAACTAATTTTAAATTCTTTGAGAAAAGAATTTTAAGTATGAATTCATGTATATTATGTAAAGATAAATACGGGTCACAAATATTTCAAAAAATAAGTCTCAGGTATAATCACAAACGGAAAATAGTAATTTTTCACTATCCAAATACACTTTATTTTGAGTAGTCAAAGAGAAAATAAAAGAACACAATGTATTCTTCATTTTCTTCATTCACGCAACACTCATGTACACATCCCCCATGTACATAGTCCCCCTTGAGAAGCCCTCCTCTACATCCTCTGTTAAATGGCTTCCATTATGATATATTCAATAACCTCCTTGGAAAAACGTGTCTTTAGCCAATCTTCCATTATCCACAACATGGGAAGTTATTTTTGGGGCTAATTATTAGAGATGGGAGAGTTGGTCATAGGGCTGAATGAGTGGATGGACGTGGGAGCTATGGAGAAGAGAGGAGAGAGTGAGTTTGACCAAGAAATAACTCCCTTTCATTAGATTATCATGGATTGGTTCGGGCTGGCCCATCATGGGCGAATCCAATCCATCAAAAATATTTAATATTTCTAGCTTGCACATGAAAGGCTGAGATACGATCCCCAATGGGATACAATATTTTCTCTTTCAATTCCATTCAAAATCATTCATACAGAAAATAAATCGTGCAGCCAACAAGTGTACCTGCAATACAGGAGCCTAATGCTATGCATCTATAAGAATACATAGCGACTTAACCTTGAAACAAAAATAAACTGAAATATATATCTCATAGTACTCCGAATATATTTTGTTACATCAAGTTCAAGCATCACTAATCCCTCATTAATTCATTCTATATGAAAGTGCTTGTTTAACTTTATTTCACTTTCACATGTTCACAATCTTGTCTTTTAACCTCTCATATGTGGTAACATAATTGTCTAGTCAGTGAATGCAAGTACATATATAAAACAAAAATATTATCTTTATTTCCAAATTGAAATTTTCAATTCTAGTCAGACTGCTTTCCTAGACATGCCTGCAAAATTGAATCTCTTATAGTCATTACTGACACGCTAAAGTACTAAACATTGAACCAAAACTTCGAGAAGTATTTGAGAGTCACAAAAGGGTACTAATAAAAGTTATTTATTTACCTCAAGGGTCTCACACTATGAGGAAGTAGGATCCATTCACTCACATTCCCTCATAAGTTGTTATTTGTAATTCCAAATCATTCCTAGCCCAACTAATGCAAACATATAAATGGAAAACATAGTTTATTTACAAAAACAAATCCCCGGTGGGTATAATGTTTTATCACAAGGTGAGTTTCATATCTTAAATTGATCTATTAGTCTTATGTTTTATCTAAAGAACGCATTTATTCTCAATAGCTCTCTGTTCAAGTGTAATATCAACCAGTTTCCACACTATGTTGGATCTCATAAACTTCTATCTTATTCTGTTGCATTTTCTATCTTTCCTTTGCAGGGCATGATAGAGCCTTTGAAAATAAACTTTGACTTTTCGTAATTTTCAATTGTACACGGACGATGACGGATGTTGTTCTGAGCACTTTTTTATAATAAAAATTCTTGTGGAGTGTCCCCACATGATAGCAACTTACTTCCACTTGGCATAATAATACTAGACAATTCTTATTTGTTTTTTTTTTTTAATGCTAAGAATTATCACATGAGAATCCATAAAAAATATTTAAGGATGTAGTCTTATATATTTAACCCATGCTAGGGAAAACATTCTCAAAGAATGTAACATATTGTGATTCAATATAAGTGACACTTCTATAATGAACATTTACAATAGAACACCAAAGTTGTAAATACCTTAGACCGGGTTCTCTACCTATTAATAGGTCTTTTATTATAGAAGTTACTTATCTAGATGGTTCAGTATATAGGCATCAATTAGTAAAGTATCCCTCAGAAAGGAGATTGAGAAAATTAAGCCATCATAAACTTAACCAATTCTAAGAGAATTTTATTCCTTCTCTCTGTTATACCGTATTGTCGTGAAGATCTTGGAATAGTTAATTGTCTCGTTATCCCTTATTCATTACAGAGCACATAAAATTGCTCATATTATATTCATGCCCTTGGTGCAAACTTCTCTCAAAAGTTTTACCATACTGATTCCGGCCATCATATTGTAATGTCTAAAACGGTAAAGTATTATTGACTTATGGGACATCCGATAGTTTTGACCAAAGCTCATGAGTCATCTATAAAAGCATAATGAATTATAAGGCCTCATGCCTCGCCCTCCTATCAACTAAATAAACAAATATTCAAATAAATTAACGCAGTGGAATTAGGCTTAGGTTATTATATCAAATGGTTTTCAAGTTGTTTATTCGAACCAATAATACTCACTATTAGACAAAACTATTCAGCAAATGAGCTTTGCAAACACTCTACTACCGATCTAATCGTACGATCTTGTCCAATATACTATAATCTAGCTTGCCAAATTTACAAATTTGCATTCATGTTGCTAGAAGTAACAAAGAAGAAAACAACTATCAACATAATATCATGTACAAGTACTATAAAACCATTTGGAACATTTCCAGGTCCAAATATGTTGTACCATGAAGCATATCAATACTATCACAATGATAATTTAAGCTGAAACCCAAAATAAGAACCACTACTGAACCAAGTTCTGTTGGTTCTCTAGAGCATATAAAATGTCATACACGAAAACATTTTACAGTATGAAAATCATGTGTAGATCCTTCCACGACTCTATAGTTGTAACCTGTAAAATATTCATCGTCCTAACTAGGATCTAATGGTATCCAATATATACTCCTATGTCTCTAGCTATATAGCCTGTTGCTACTAAATACACAACCACAAAAGGATAATTTAGTAAGCTCTATTATGCTAGAAAAACAATGTGAAAAGAATATGATGAAAATATTGTCTTTTACTTAGAATAGCTGAGTAAAGTAATCCAAATGGTCACACAATAACATTTCACCTTTGGTTCATCTTTTTTCTATCCAGCTGTTTGCAATACTATGGTTATGATTGCACTTTTTAGGTTCGTAAAAGTTCTCAGCTTTTAGTTTATTTTTCAATTTCTCTTGCATTTAGAGCACATTGCCCATTTCAAAACTAGAATGAATGACAAAGAAACCTATTTTAGAGAAATAGCCAGCACTACATCACTCATCCTCTAATTCTATATTAGAGCAACCTCTATAAAAGTCTAAAAACTTTTGTAAAGATTGAGACTTGTATTTGCTCCCAATACCAGGTAGGAATCTCATATTAGCTTAATTTTATTGCTCATCTCAAGAGTCCAATTGATTATAACTCTAATAATTATAGACAATTCATTCAAAAAAAAAATGTCTTATAGAATGATTAGGATAAAATCTATAAGTATAAAACTTATTGGCCAGTTATAAATATCATGACAATAGTACCCAAACTTCTCTTTCAAAATCATCCATGTATTACTTGTGATTAGGTCCTCGCGATATTAATATGATGAGATTACATAACAATATGAGCAATTACCTCATTAGGGTCACAAATTGTATGGTAGATGGTTTCTATTGTCTCATGTTCCTCATTAATATATGTATCTAAAAGATGTCAAAACATTAAATTTTTCTCATATTAAATACATCGTGATGTATCAAATTCACAATATATCATAGAGATGTTTAACTGAAACATCCCTGGTTAATCTATCATAGAGATGTTTAATTGAAACATAAATGTTCAAGATGAACACAGTGTTTTGCAATACACGCAAACTAAATCAATGATATTCTAACACATGGCATAGAATTGAAAGTTCACCATGTTTCCTATCATCATCAAAAATCCGTATGTCTGAATATTATTAACTCAACTCCACTAGGTGAAATCTTGAGTTAAGGACGAATCTCAAAAACTCCCACTGAAAAAGAGCATACAAGGCAAAATCAAATTTTGCATCTGCTTATCATTCAATATGCAACAAATACATGAACATAGATAAGTACAAATGATGCATCTTCATGTCACAATGCAATATCTTGATCCAGTAAAATGATAAGCTACAAAATAGCTATTAAACATAGCACATTCAACTTGTATTTGCAATAGATAAAGGATCAAGCTCTTGTCATACTTTCTTTCAAAAATTGGATTTTGAATTAATATCGTCCAAAACATGATATATTATCTTTGTCCCAACTCTATAGAACCAAGGATACGATAAACAGAACTGATAATGAGAATACTAGTCATGTTCCTGCTAAGGTATAACCATATTATTATATCTTAAATATATCCATTGTTCTTTATAAATTCTCACTTCCTTAAAGCTCTAAATATCACAGGCAATTATTTCTAATGAGTCGGCAAAGATTCAAACAGCATAGCTGGATACTAAACACTAATGAATAGATCACATACTTGAGGATATGGGGCATAAAATTAAAAATTATTTAAAATGGAAATCATATTTTTCTGATGTATACACAATATACTATGAATATTTGAATAAAAATTTAAAAAATATATAAATTAAATAATTTTAGTCACCACTAAGGAGAGTATACAGTGTTAGATTTCTTAAATACTCTCATTGTAATATAACGTCCTCCAACATTTAGAATAAAGTCCATAATTTTTTTTTTTAAAGAATTTTCTTCACTAGAAGATAATTTTCTGATAATTTTAAATATATTTTCCAAATAAAATAAATTAAATATTCTATAAATCTAAAAAATTAATTTTAATTTAAAGAAAAATATATCTTAAATTTCTGGACTGGATGGGGGTGGCCGGCGAACCAGAAATGCCTGGAAAAAGTCGCATGCACCACATGTGCCGCTACGTGAATGATCTGGCTGCATCAGCAGCCAGCATGTCTCCTGCGCACTCCAGCACTGCATGAGCTCCACACACCGCCTTCCCATGATCTGTTCTCCAGCAAATTTTTAAATGCTCCATTTTTTAGACCTCCTGAATAAATTTTGTAGTCAAATTTGCCTAAAAGACAACTAAAAATTAATATTGAAACACCTTCAAAAGGTGACCGATAGTGGGTCAAAGGGAAGTAACTCATAAATTCAAAACAGTGTTTTGACATGTCCAAAACACAAAACGTGGTGCTTCATTGAGTTCTATCAATTCTGCTTTCCAAATCCAGATATTTTAACCCAAAAACATTTGAAATTTGGAACCTTCATAACTTTTGTTATAGATATCGAAAAAATCCATATAATCTATTGTTGGAAAACTCGTGATGAGTACTACAGTCTAAATTTCATGAGATGAAAAAAAAATTGTGGAAAAAGTTATGGTCTCCCAAGTTTTGGGATTTCTAACCTGGGTCATGATCTTCTACTGAAATTTAGAGAGGTAACATCAAATAATATTGCATAAATATAACATTATATTTACAACAACTAAATTAAAAAAAACAACGCATATTACCAAACAATTCGCATAAAATTAACTTACTGCAAATGCAATATAGCAAAGCATAGAAAAATGCCGAGAAACAACCACTAAAGCTCTAATATTAATGAATATAAATAGAGGTCATAAATATTCCAAAAAATAGGAAATTGGACTAACTTGTTAGTGACCTGCATAACAATAGAAATACTAGGATTGGCTGAATCACCAACAATGACTCACTTTAGGTTTCGGGTATAACTACAAGCAGAAAATATCCATTTTTCACAATCCAAATACACTACATTTTGAGTAATCGAAGAGAAAATAAAAGCCCAAAATGTAATCTTTACTTTCCTCATTCACGCAACACTCTCATGTACATATACCCCATGCAACACAGACCCCCTTGAAAAGCCCCCCCCCCCTCCTCCTCTGCTAAATGGCTTCCATTATGATATATTCAATAACCTCCGTGGATAAACGTGGTTTTAGCCACTCTTCCATTACCCACTGCATGGGAAGTTATTTCCAGGGCTAATTATTAGAGGTGAGGGAGTTGGCCATAGGGCTGAATGAGTAGATAATTGTGGGAGTTATGAAGAAGAGAGGAAAGAGTAGGTTTGACCAAGAAATAACTCCCTTTAATTAGATTGTCATCAATTGGGTCGGGTTGGCCCATCGTGGGCAGATCCAATCCATCCGAAAAATCTGACATTATGAATATTGAATTTTGCAATATTAAATTTTGAAATGACGTGATGACTTTAACAATTTGCAAAAAATTTAAATCTCACAATGTTCTTACGCAAGGCTACGACATTTTACATGTTCTATGGAGAATTTATTATCCAAAGGTTTACACTATGCAAGAATAGTATTTCTGTGGTTTAAATTCTTAAACTTTAGGTCAAAATGGAGTAATCTTGCCGCTTTATAAATTCCCACCTCCTTGCAACGTGATATAAATGATTTTTGACAACATTAATTTTGTGTTGAGGGCTGCAGATAAAGTAGAATGAACTCTAGAAAATTTATGTTGCTGAATAAAAATCCCATTACTGAGTGCCAGTTTCACTTAGACCTGAATTTCAAGAAATTAGAAGGTTGAGCTAGATTTTATACTAAATGCTGTTCCTTCATAAAACATGACTCCTTTCATTCAAGACTTGAACCGGAGTGCTTGCACTTCCATCCTGAAACTGTGTGCATCAGTGGTAACAATGTGAGCCAATTGATTATTTCACTAGGAAACTCATGATGCATCAATGAGTGAGCTCTTGTATTTCGACCGTTATTCAGGACAATTTTGTTGGCCGTATAGATGGCGGCCTACTATCCAGGCACACCGGAAAGTGGGCGGTCTACTATTCAGACCCAGTAGATCGAAGAAAAAGAATGAATGTGAAGCAAGAACGATGATACACCAAGTTTACGTGGAAAACCCTTATGAATCAAGGAAAAAACCACGGGACATTTAGTCCGTAAAAATACACTAAGTATGAGATAGAGTTTACAAAATAATGAGGCGAAAATGCACACACTCTTTTTGTTGAGCCTTCTTCCTCTCCTCTGTTTTCTACTCACACTACTCTCAATCTTTTACTTAGCTTTTACAACACTTCCACACTGCTTACTTCACCCACTTAAACTCCTAACCAGCCTACATATATATACAATAGCATATACTAAGGCTCCAGCAGCAGCATCAGCAGGACCACCGTGTCCTGCTCTATGGTTGATGCACGATTCCCAAGAAGTATATGTCAACTCAATAGTAGGTGGCGCATGCCTGCTGTAGAAGAAGATCAGCTGACATTTGGTTTCCAAGGTTATCTAAACTGGCAGATCAACCTTTACCCATTCAGATACGGCAAGTAATCTGAGTTACATTAAAGAGACGGTCAACACATAGTTGACTGTCTTCCTGTGTAATCCGGTCAGCATCTTGTTGATCGTCTTTACGTTTTTCCTGAGAACCTTCAGCAGCCAGTTAACACAGCAGCCGGTGGAGTACAAGAGTCTTCAGACGGTCAACTATGTTGACCGTCCGTTGACCGGAATTCCTTCACGTGAGAGATTTCTAAGTGGAAGGAGGGTGTAAGTAAAGTAGTGATTCTTCCTTTTATTACAAGGAGCTTTTTTGTGAGAGCTAATGTCAGGAAGTTTGTTATAATTATGAAAGCAAAGCAGTTAGATTTAACTTGTTAAATCAAAATTTGATGCTCAATAAGTTTGATAGTGTCTCTAAGCTACTTTCTGGAGTTGCGATATGGAAATGTTGCAATGCGTGTGATCGAGGGAGAATGTTGGGTAAAACATGACAAAATTGGTATAAAGACCCCAAACAGCATTCTCCCCCTCCCCCCAGAAAACAAAAAAAGAAAAACTCAGACATTATCAACAATGCCTACGATCTTAATAAGCAGAGTCAAGTAATTGAAAAAAAAAAAATTAGTGTTTCAATCAGTTCAATTAGTACCACATCAGCAACATATAAAAAAGGGCAACTTAGTGCACCGTATCTAAAATCTCAGTACCTAGGCATATACAACAAGAATATTGAAGCATGCTGGTTTAGAGTTATTACATGTTCATTGGTAAGACTACTATACGTACCTCTTTATTGAATAAATTGAATATAGTTGCATTAAGGCCACGGTTTGGGACTTCTTCCGCACGTCCTATCTCCATGATGCGTAGCTTTGGTGTTCTTAGAGGTGCAAATGAAAATTTTTCCATATTTGGACAACCATCAATCTTCACAACTTCTAGGGATGGGAATTCCCAGGCATATTCCCCTGAGATGAAACAACCAAGATTTTCTAATTTAGAAAGTTTTATCGTCCTCAACCGAGGGAATAGTGCCTTGGCAGGTGCCATATCTCCATCTTTTTCCTCATTTGAAACTATTACTTCAAGGTCTTCACATTCAATTATGCATATTTCTTCAAGTCGCACACATTCTTTACATTCGGAAGTTGAGAATAGAGACTTCAGCCCGTTGGCCCTTGAGATGCTTAGGAAATGGAGATGTGGAGCCGAAAGTTTTGCCCAAGAGATACTTCGTGTCTGAGGAAGAACTTCAGGTCTGTCACAGGGTTCACCTTTATACATTTTCTTAGACAAAGGGCATTCAGTCGCTGTGAGTTCTTTGACGTGCTTCATACTTTCGAATACACCAAACATTGGACAATGGGTGAACTTCACAACTTTAAGGCATGGTAATTCTATGACACAGTTCTCCGAGCTGAAACTACTGAGTTGTGGCAGATCCTCAAGTTGTAGAGACTTCAGCCGAGGAATTGCAACTCCGCCGTCGGTAGTGCATGAAGCCCGCTTGTCACCCCCAAAAATTTCTTCCAGAGTTTCACAGTTTTTTATGTCGAGTTTTTCAAGTTGCTCAAAATCACTGCTCGTGGACACGGGAAATAAACATGTCAAACTACTGACACCACTGATACTCAGGAATCGTAGGTTTTTTATGTTGAGTACTCTCCATGGAATACACTTCAACATGGGCAGTGTGTCTATTTCTAGCTTTCTGAGTTGAGGAAGTAATAATTCACGAGGAAATCCATCACTTGGAGGCACTTCACAATCAAAAAACTTCTCAACAGAGGAAAAGGCCCCCACAAAGAGTTCTTCTAGTTTCTTCATTCTTTGGGCTGCAGCAATTGGGAGAATTGTCTTTTCTTTGTGAGCACCATATATTTGAAAAGTCTCCAGCTGACCAAAAGACTCCGTAAGAAGGTGGTTACCCCATACTTGCTGCAGTAATTTGGATTTTATTTCAACGTGCTTTATGGCCGGCAGAGAAACCTGCGTTTTAATTTCTGTGTTATATATCATGGATCTAGCCCATGCACAAAATCCCCAAAAACGTGAACTTTTTTACTTTTTCTTAACTTCCATTTCAAAATATGCCATGCAAACCTGATTTTGTAGCATTCGGCACACAAATTGGATGTATTAATCAAAGATGGCACAATGCACGAACCTATAGGAGTTGGTATCTCTAGGTAGGGTAGATTGCCTGTGCAAAGTTACCCCACAATAATTTAAGAGCGTATATCCATTCTCATGGTTTGAATATTTCTCTAAAAATCTATAAAATAATAATATTACTACTATATAAAGACTCACATTCTATAAATTGGACACATAATGAGCACAAAAAATCATGTGTGGTGAACATAAAAAATAAACAACACACCTTGTCGTCAAATAAAGCAAGGGAATCACTACCCTTGTCCTGCTCTTCAATTGGATATTCTGAGTTAACAAATGCTATCACATCGTTGCTTCCGGTCCAAACCATGAAAATTTGAGCTTAATACTCCCTCCGAAAAAACAACTTAGACAGGATAGGTCATTAAGTATTAAAGTCTGCAACTTAGGAAATATGATCGTTTCTTTGGTGTGACTGTTCTCGCCATGGCCAGTTTCTTCTTCAACTATCGCTTTCATAGTATTATTCCATTGGACCTCTATGGATTCAAGGTGTTCCAAGGCAACAGCTACAGAAAGTGGGCATAAGATCTCCAGAGAAGGACAGTGACGAACTTCTAGAGTCCTTAAGTATCGAAAGCTATGGCGTACTCGATGAGTGGCATCCTTCCTCCAAATGAGCCTTAAATTTGGCAGGCTATTAAGTGATACACGGGCTAATGCTGCCAATGCTGGAGGGTCATCCTCAACTTCTGGCAAATGCCACAACTCCTCAATGGCAGCTACTCCAGCAATAGTTAAATCCTCAAGCAAAGGAAATTCCATCTACAGCATTTAATCCGTACATGTCAGCTGCTGCTTGGTTCCGAGTTGTCAAATGGAGTAATTAATTGCTAATAATCTTTGGATTTTCTTTTTTCCATTGTTCCAAAGAGAGAACAAATATCAATTTATTTCAGCATGACAGTGTTTGACCACAAGCCATTTAAAGCATTTCAGTGTGTAAAAATAAAAAAAAAAAGGAAATGAATCACAAAATGCTGTTTGTAATGTAATGTACCTTTTCATCAAAGAAATATTGATTAGTCTGCGAATCATCGTCCCACAAACTCCGAAAATTTACCAGATGCAATGAATGATCTTTTTTGAGAGCATCTAAGATATCATAATAAGCAGGAGGCACATTACGTACTGCTTTTAACTCATTCATTAGGTGTGAGGATTCAGAAAGGACATCTTTTTTGACCCGCTCGTCCGTAGTCTTGATGTTCTCTGAATCAGACCAGCCTTCGACATAAATGCTCTTCAACTTTCTAAACCCATCTTTCCCCAAGTCATACGCGCTCCTCAAACTTTCCATTTTACGTAATATTAAGCATTCAGTTTGCGCAAGCAAACCACTTAAGAGTCGTTCCTGGGGCTTGACTGCATCATCCATGTATCCCAGCGACAAAATCCTTGAGTATGAACCCCACTTTGATTCTTCAAGATATCCCTTATAGCCGATCGATATCTTGAAGCTTGAGCAGCCAAGGAGGTTCAAATCACCAGGCAGATCATGAATGCTTGGAATATGCATTTCCAACACTTTCAAATGTGTCAGAGAATTCAACTCAATCAGGCTGGCCATGTTTCCTTTGTCATGGTGTCCTGCTCTTGTAATTTCCCAGTTCTCGAAACTTTTGTTCGCGTACAATTCTTCCAATCCAGTGAGTTTAGCTAGGACACCGGCAGGGATTATCTGGAGTCTTGAACAACCAGTCAAATCTAACAGCATGAGGTTGAGCAACTTCCCAAATCTCTCGGGTAATTCCTCAATCGTGGATTCACGCAGGCTAAGAATAGATAGATTTGCAAGCTCACAAATCACAGATATGTCTTTCAGCTCACAATGTTCTAGATACAAGGTTCCCAGCATCTTTAGTGAAGTAATAGAAGACGGCAATTCGAGTGATTTCATGTATGACAGGACCAAAACTTTGAGGCTCTTCATCGGTTGGTTGGAGATTTGGCCGAACCATGAAGAATGCCCGCCTTTCAATAGCAGCATTTCCAGCTTTGGAAACCCGAACTGCCTCAAAGGTTGAAGATTCTCATCAGACATCATTGAGATGGCAGTGTAAGATTCAAAGGTCTCCTCCGTCGTCAATCGAGGAATTGATCCAACTTGAAACACAAGCCCACCTACCATGCATATAGGTAAATCAAAGCAAAGTTGTGGGCATCGTGGTTAATTTGTGTACGTGGTTAATGTGGCCAAAAAACGAAGAGATATTGCATGATATTTGTACCTCTGGCTGCAATATGCAATGAAGCTGCTCGAACAAAATCATGAATCTTGACATGCCCCTCATCCTCAGCCTCCAATAAGAGTGATGAAGATTTGAGTTCAGTGGCCCATGAAACAGCCTGCTGCGTGGCTTCTGCCAGCGAATTCATATGTCTGAACAAACCCAGACCGACCCGGTATCTCACCAAATCTTGGATGGCTACACTTGAACCCGACTGCGATAGGCAACATAGCATGAAGAATTTCTTCTTTTCGCTGCTGCTTAAGAAATTGTAGCTCGTCCCCAGAATGGGGTAAACCTTTTCTTCCATAACCCCATCTCTGGAAAAAACCGGGTTTCCTAGTTCAGCGGCAACCCGTCTCCAAACAGACAAGTCAGGACTCCTCAACTTGTCCGCCAGGACGGAAATTGCGAGTGGCAAACCTCCACACTTTTCCACTAGTTCGTCAATCACTAGCTTGAAACTCTCCTGATCATCGGGCACCTTTTCTGCTTTTTCTAGTAGCAAAGCCCTCGCTTCTGTCCCGTCTAAAACAGCCACATTAAATTTCGTATCAACGCCCATCTCTTTGCATATGTGCTCGCTTCTTGTTGTCAACACTAATTTGCAATGTAAGTCGTTTGCTTTGTGCCCGTAGGGAATTCCTACTGTCAGCAGGTCCAGTTTCGTCCACAAGTTTTCAGTATGACAAGCAGTCCCATCCTGTTCTCAGGTGGCCCCTGATCATCATCCTGCTTCTTTCCATCGAGATTCAGCACCTTGAGCACTTGAGCACTTGAGCACCTAACTTGCGGTAACCTTCCTTCCTCCCTTTCAGACTCAGCCTCTTTAGTCTTTGGTTTAACTCGCGGGCCCTCTCTTCTACGCTGATCAGGTGCTTTAAGGAAGAGCCGATTCTTTCTGCTATCTGCTCTTGAATCTTTATAATGTCTGGAGTTTCGGATACCTCTGCGATCACTACCTCATAGAATATTTTATCAGCTTCTGCTCGCCGGGTAACTTCTTCAACAAGATTATTCTGCCCAACCCCTCCCATCCCGATTACACCGATCATGTTGACTTTCTCATCTTTTAAGGCCTCTAATATAGTCTCCAACAACCTTTCCCTGGAGGCTAACCTCTTAGAGAATCCACTTGAGATGGATCCCAACGCCTGCGGCGCCGAAGGAAGACCTACTTCGCCTGAGCCGACGTGTTCCATATCCTCGAGTTTCTTCTTAATACGATTGGACATGTCCTCTGCCTTCTTGCTTATAGTGTAACGATATTTCAAATTCCAATGCAGCAAGCCAAAGCAGCACCTGTCACTTTCCCTGATCTTTTCATCCGTGGAGTGTGTCCATTCGTCGGCCGGTAGAAATGCCCATTCCTCGTCCTTCAGAATCTTGGTCACGTCGTCCCGCCATTCAGTAATTTTTGAAACGATATCTTGGCCTTGCGCATCAGCGGCGTCCATTATTTTCTCGATTTCAAGCTTTCTACTCGCTAGACGACGGCGTTGATCGAAAAGCTCCTTAATGTTTTTCTTGTATTTGAATTTGAGACAGCCCTTGGCCGACTTGACCAAAGCAGTAACAGAGCACCGGCTTTGCAACTTGGGAAACAACTCCTATATCCATAACTCGATCGTCAGAATTGATTCCTTTACCTTCTTTCTTCCTCGTTTCTTTGCCTTCTTACTTTCCCACCTTCCTCCCTTGTCTGGGCAATGCCCAGATCCGCCACCACTTCAACCACCACCACCGCCACCGCCACCACCAGTGAACCTGAAGCAGAAGATATGATACTTAAAGTTCTTCGGTGACACATGCATATTATCAGATGGCTTAAAAACGTGATTAATTTATTCTTGCTCTTTCCATGAAATAAAATAACTATAAATTAAAAATTAAAAATAGTATTAGACAGAATCATTAGTAAAAGTAAATAAAAAAAATTGAAAACAGAAAACATATTTTTTAGATATTTTCCTCCAAATTCACACCAAAAAACTAATGTGTAAACGGCAGAAAATAAAACTTATAAAATAATAATTCATGCAAGACATTATACATGACTTTTTTGTGTAATTTAACATATTAAATATTACAGTTTAGGAAGAATCTAGTAAGCCCAGCCGAAATCGCTATTCGTACGTACCCTTCCGTCGTCCAATGCAGCATGCGGTCAGCCTATCGTGATTTTCATATTAATTTTTTTCTATTAATATATCAAAATAAAATATCACCTAACTATATAAATTTATTTATTTATTTTACATAAAAAATTACCTCAAAACATTGAGAGAATACACCGGTACAAAAAACTACAGCCGTATAAAAAATCAAAAGATATTGATTAGAATGGGATACAATTATTGTTGCGTACCGGATTTTGGGGTCCGAGCAACAAAAATGAATGCAAGGTGAGTGAGTAAATAAGAGCGAAAGAGAAGGAGATTTGCACACGGATTTTTACGTGGAAACCTTCTCTTCAATGAGTAGGGAAAACCACGAGGCCAGGCCTAGAATATTTCACTATGAGCGTTT
>JAOVVI020006238.1:0-15803 GCA_028571085.2 Nepenthes alata | reverse complement strand
GTTGTTAGTCAAGTAACAGAAACACATTATTATAGTTCAGAGAGATGGATGCATTGTGGAATGCAGACACTGGTCTAATATATCAGATTTTAGAAATCAAACTAATGAACATTTGATTGCAAAGGCTCTAATATTTCAATTAAAACTATCATACATAAAAGGATATGCTATTAGCCGGAGGCCGGAAAATGATTTTATATTCTAACAAATAAAATGGCATGCTGGGAATGGGAAAGAGTGATTGAAAAATGACTAAAGCAATGTAAAAGTTTTAATATTTTGGGTATCAGCATAGGGCTGAGATCCCCGATTACTGTGGAGACAAGAACTACAATTCCCAACCATCAAGGTATCAGCACAGACCCTTGTCAAGGTATCAGCACAGACCCTTGTCAAGGTATCAAGGGTTGTTAGAAATATAAGGAATTTTGAGAAAAGAATATGACTGCTTTAGAAGTGTTAGATAGTAACCCATGAACAAATTTATGTGAAGGAAATTATGTGTATTTCGCACTGATGCATACTTAGAATTTAAATTATTGTATGAATTAGATAGTCATATAAAATCTTTGATTGATTTGAGAGGTAACGGGTTTGATCTTCATAGTTACGAATTCTGATTCTACGCATCATAACAACTTAACGATATGTAAGAGGTATATAATACTTACTCCTTGGTATATCCTCTGATATTTAAATCGATAAATTTTCTTAAAAAAATTAAAAAATATAGAAAGAAAGATAAAAGGAAATGAGTGTAGAATATTGCGAGTTTAAAGGTTGTATTCTGTTTGATTATATTCGTTATAGATGCTTGTATGCCTAAGTTATAAGAAATTCTAGCTAGAAGCCTGAATAGGCTCTAGTCAGTGTATATGTCAGAAATTGTCGTCTGTAATTAGACCCATATCTATATACCCTAATGAAAAAATAATTTTTCTTTCCATTCAACAAAATTTGATCTATAAAATAAAGAAATATTAAATATAGATAGGGACCAAAAAAAAAAAGGAAGTAATACTATAAAATAATAATTATACAATCAATATATGTACTAAAAATAATCATGCTAATTCTACCTAAATTTACTAACCCATAGTAATAAATTTAGTAAGTAAATTAAAAAATAAAATTTGTGATTTATTTTTTTGATGGAAAAATTAATGAAATTGAATATGACAAAAATAAATAAACAAATTCAAGACATTTGGGTGATAAGAATTTAAATTAGACATCAAGCACAATACTATTTTTTTTATCCCATCGCAAAATTTTATATAATGCCTTTTCTTTTAAATCGAATCATTATTTATTATAATATAATATTTAATATTATAAAATAATAAATATAAGACTATTTAAGATAATTTTAAACTATTAATATTATGGGATACTTTGACTTGTCACCATAACACTAAAAAAAAATATTTTGTTAATTTTATACCTCACACATAATAAGATTTTACTCATTATTATGTGCAAATTTACCCTTTGTCATAATAATTTAAGCATTTAGATATTAATTTATATATTTTCAGAAAAATCGATAACATTTATTTAAATAAAATATCAAATTTAATACAAATTAAAAATAATGCCTCTGTAATTTTAGACGAAAACAGATAGTTTTGATTTAAATAAAATATAAAAAAGCACGTAACATAGAATAATTTCGGCCGCCTTTTTTTCTTAAATTAATTTCCCTTCTCAATTCCTTTTTTTTTTTTTAATCTTTTCTTCTTCCTCCTCTATTTTTACTTTTGTTTTAATCACAGCAAATCTAAAATAAAATATAACGGCAACCATTGACATGCACAAACTATATTTTTTTCTTTTTTAAATCAGTTTCTCATCAAATAATTAATTTAACAAACATATATTATGAAAATATAAAAATAACAATAAAGAAAAAATTAAAAAAAATTATGCCTTTTGAGGTAGATGAAATTACTATTTTAGGTAGATGACCTACTTTTCAATTTTACTCACTAGCAATGTGGATAACTTTACATCTATCTATTTAATATCAAATTCTACTAATTTATTCGGCTATTTAATCAATTATTTAATTACTTTAAACTGTAAAAGGATTTTTTTGAAAGAGTAATAAGTTAGTATCACTGTCTTATGAACCCAGAAGTAAGGTTATAATTTTTTCACAACACAGACCAATGCCGGAGCAATCTTTTCCTTTTAAATATACCAGGTATTAGAATCTGCTAAAATCTTGCTATTATAATACATTTGCTTCTACACCACAACTCTTTATTTGACTAGAACAACGTTTAAGTCACGTCTAAAATGGCTAGGTATCAGTATAAAGTTTTCTCTGTCCTTAAAGTAGCTTAGTAAAGTTAGATGCGCAATATATTTTTTTTAAACTTAAAAGGTCTTTTAGCAGTTACCTGTCCATTTACATTCTTTCATTTTGGCTCCACATAGGACCTTAGAAAATGGTAATACATTTCATCTCAATTGTTCATGAATCATAACAATGCTACTAATCGATAGTAATCCATTGAATGCCCTTGACTAATTTCAATAGCTCCATGTCCATAATGCCTACTGGGGGAGCTACTTCACAGGCATGCGACACATAATAGATTTATCTATTAACATTTCATGTATAACATATTAAATGAATCAAAATACGATATATTTTTAAAATTTTTATTATCTATAAAGATTTATTTCAACTAATCCTAGGCTCCATCTAAAATAAGTGCATATACATGAGAAGGTTTGAATGGGAGAAAATATATAAACCATATATTCATCACTACAAATAATGACTTATTTTGTTAACCCTAATATCTCTCTTGTCTTTTTAGAAGCTCATTTTTGTTTCTCTTGAAATATGGCTTCTTATTACCTTGTTGAAACCACTTTGATAACGTTGGTCACCGCCGGATTGCATTGTTACTCAGATAGCTCTTTGTCATCATGATCCTACTTCTCAACCACCTCAAGATCTTGCAGATATTTATTATAAAAGTTCTTCTAAATTAGAGCTTTAGTTTCCTTTTTGGTAAAATTTTCCAATCTTCAATACTATGACCTAGAAATCAATGATAGTATCAATATTTTGATTGATATCTTGTTTCTAGGTTCTTAACCAACTTAGGCCATTTCATAAATTTTATATTTTAGATCAACATCAGGACATTTGTCCCAATATCTATGAGAGGCATTAGATAGAGCAGCTTGAATGTTCAGCATATATCCAGCCCGAACTTTTATTATATTTTAAAGTTATTTATCGATTGCTAATATTGTTGCTTCTCTTTCCTCCTCTAATCTATATATGATGAGATCCATAGCCTGGCCTCTCAGGCCTCTTTGCTTCGTTAGCTCATTCGATAATTATGTATACCTAAATAGTTGATTCAGTCTCCAAGAAAGCTTAAAGATTATTCTAGACCAATGACATAAAAAAGTCACTTGGTTAAATAATCACCAAGAAAAGTATAGTTTTACTTCATTAGTAAGTTTTATATGCACTGAGCTTCAACATTAAAGCAATTGAGGAAGCGCTTAAGACTCTTACTAGAAGACTGTTTGACCCTAACTAGATGTCTAAATTACTTCTTTTTCCTCCTACTAGAGATAAAATAGGACAATACTTATCAACTAATTACTGATAACTATCAATATAATTGGTCATAACCTGTAGAATCAAATTTGAGTATCCCGCTTAACGTTAAAGGAACACAATATCATGAGGGCAACATCCCCTAAATTTTGGAACCTCAATAATTTATGAAAGTATCGACATGATCCATTAGATAAGCACTTCATTTGTATAGTTTCAAAGTCAACATCCTAAATTTATAAAGAAAAAAAGTACTTTAATATGTCTGGAGTAAAATGAGTTAAACTTTTCTAGGCTGTTTGATTGGAAGGATTATGTTGGAAGGCTTATTTCACAATTCCTTCGAATCTTTCTTCCACTTTAGTTATAGAAGTAATACTCTTTGCAATGAAAAAAATACTAAACTAAGAACGATTTGCAAATATTCCAAGTATCTACTTGGGTGGAATGATCTTTAAGATGTTGCTACGTGACCTTCTTTTAGTGCACTCGATGCTTTGAATCCAGAGCACATCTTGGGTTCGTTCTCTGTAGATTTTTTTCCTTGCCAAAAAAATTTAAGTGGCCTTCAAAGCCCAAAGAATAGGTCGATGAGATTCCTTACAGACAACCGACGAGTTTAACCATGTCTACATCTTCTTAAAGGCAGACCTCTTAATCTTTGACTTTCTCTTTGAGGATGAAGCTTCTATAAGATAGATACAAGCTTGATAAGGCCAATTTCCAAATATGTCCACCAAGATCTCAGCATTCTTGATATATCCTAGGCAGCCATTGCCCCCATGCCTGGTATTGTTGGTGAATGAACACTTATTGAATCTCATTGTTTTGTTGGGTGCCCTAAGAAGGAACGTTATGTGGAATATGACTTGAGTGATCATGGGCTCTTGTGTTGGCTATGAAGGCTCATTTGTATATCTTTATGTGTATTAAATTATATAAGAAGGATTTCCTTAACCCATTCCCACGATGGCATTCTGATGTACATTTTGGAGTTGGATTCAAATTTAAGAATTTTTAAACCAGGTTATTGAAACTTATAATCAAAAGCACGTACACCATAAACCAAAAAAAAATTTTAAAGGGACAGACTGGCTTTTAATTTATCTATTAATGCTCAAATCAACAAATATTTCCGACAAATGAGCTAGAGAAAAAAATCAAAAAATGGCAAATGATTGAACGACTAAACTCCATATGCATTTTATGAAAATGGGGTATTCCAAAAAATAAGCTCCAAACTCTATAAATTATAGGCTTACGTGTTGTGAGTTGCATTGTTAAAGATATTGAGGATCAATAGAAAAATTTTATAAATATTAAATATGTCGAAAGATACCCTTAGATTACCAAGAAGATTTACATTTATAAAAGCATATAAAACTTTTTCCTTTGGACCAAACATCATTAGCTTATTATTTTAACAATCATATTCTGACTTTTTTTAATTACATAATCAATCTACGTATAATCATTTGACTTTTAACTAAAATTTACATAGCAACATTTTCTCAAGGTTATTCGGACTTGAATTAGGTTACAGTCAAATTTGGGTCTTCATACATAATGGGTAAGCATGTTTGGGTCATCTTGAATTTATATTGGACCCAATAAGAAACAAGAATCCGATAAATTATATACTAAAAAAATACTGAATACTAATGTGATACATGCTTCGTTTTTAAAATAAAAATTATAAAATATTATTTTGTTGACTTGTATATTTTCTACAATTTAAATTTTTTATTTATTTTATTAAATCATTTTAGTGTTCTTTTCTAAAGGGAAAGGAAATTAAGAATCGCTGACATTGATAGGTTTTCTATTTGTACGGGCCTTTTTTTTATAAGTATACGTACGAGTAATACTACTCGCATTTGAATTATTATCATCGTTAATCTCAAATCAATCTGCAGTCACAGATAAGATCATGTCATCACCTCTAAGCCGACAGTTCTTGGTCAACAACGACATAAACGCTCATCGGAGCAGCGACATCTGACTCAATGACCACTCGATTATCTGAAACTTTCCTCAGTGCGTGTTTAGGAAAGCCAGTGCCGTTCGTGCTGATGCTATACTGGACGTGTCTTATGAGGTTCGGAAACAGAAGAACGCCATTAAAATCAGCCGTCCATGAGCTCCCATTCCCATGCAACACTGCCCTAGCAATGGTGGCCTTCGCATTCATCCCTCGCGCGCTGTTTCGGTCGATAGAAACCTGGCCAATCTCCACAAAAGGGCCACTGCTCTGGTCCAGTTGCACTATGTCGATCCCTCGGCCTGAACCCGAGAATATGTTGTCCACGATGTTAACGCCGTCAGCAACACCATTGATGGATTTCAACGAAACGAATGCATCCCCTAAGAAAAAATTATTAGAGATCACGAGCTGAACAGGGTCTTCTGCTACGATCCCGGTATAATCCATGTAAGAATTTACAATCCGGGTTTGCGTCAATCCCGGCAGCTTTAAGTAGATCCCCGTGCCGCCAAAGCCGGTGGCCTTGTTGTAGCAATGGACCCCGGTGATAAGGTTAGCTTGGCCGGAGACCAGAATGCCGATGGCGGCGGAGAAAATGACCACATCGGAGACGACATTATCGTTGCCTGCTAGGTTTATCGCAGTGCCATTGAAGTTCCTTTCCCCGGGGTCATTGCCGGCGGTGATGTGCTGGCCGAGAAAGGAGTCTTGGATCAAGATTTCATGGCCGGATTGGACTAGTATTCCGTTGGTGGCGAAATGGGCAACGTAGCAGTTATGAATGCCAATTCTAAGGGAATTGATAATTGCAATCCCTCCACCTCTGTAATTGCAGTCCAACAGAAGGTCACTGAAGGTGATAAATTCGAAGTTGTAGGATGAGGTCGACGAGGAAGTCTTGTTATCTTCATATTTATCGGAAGATGATGCAGATAAATCAATGAGGTAACCATCACTGGGGAAGTTAGGTGAAGCATGCAGGGTTCCTCCATATATCTGCTCCATCAAAATCAAACTATAGAAATTAGTTAGTGAAAGAAAACCTCCATTAACATATAGAGGTTTGATTAATGCAAGAATGAGGTTGCAGAAAACTGTAAACCAGACTCATATGAAGGTAGTGAATTCTATTTTCATGGGAAAGACCTTACCTTATTCGAGCTATTGCCCATCTGGAGAGTTCAGTGTAAGAATTGAAGAAGAAAAGAGCAGTTGCAGCCTAGGAAAATTGCTGCGTTTAAAATAGGAAATTGGGAACAACCAAGAGAACAATACTCAGAGAATCTGAGGGGAATTAGCTCACCGTCTTCTATTGCATCGTCTCGATATATAGTTACAACTCTAACAAAATTGCCTAACAAACAAACAAGAGAGTGCTGATTATTCACACACCTCAGCACCTCAGCAACATACAATTGATCTCATGAAAACTGAAATGACAAAAAAGAGATAAAATGGGAAGAAGAATGCATCAACATAATTTTAGGAGGGATTGCATGTGGTCCAGAGGGGTTCCTTTGCTTGATGTTACAGTTCAGTCTCCTTCTGTTGATCTTCATTTTGGTGATTTCTTATGAGCACAGGCATCCCAGGTAATTTAATCTTATGATTCTTCATTATTTGCATGTTGTCCTTTTTTCCTAGGTGTTCATATTGTATGGGCTTTTCCTTGGTGATAGGGAATTTGACCAACGGGTTTTATCAATTTGCAGATTCTTGCTCAATTAGTTAAAAGAATGAAATTTTCCCCCACAATGTGGAGAGTAGATATTTTCTGCTCCCATCTTGGAGAGATAAGGTTTGAATATTGAAAAAGATAATGCATTTGTAAATATGTCTCCCAATTATAAAGTTGTTGCAACATGTTTCGTTTGAATAAAGCCTCCTTGAATTTTATAAAAAATGAGACAACAATCCACTTTAATGTGTTTTGTTCATTCATTAAAAACAAGATTAGCAGTTATGTAGAGAGTTGATTGATTGTCACAATGGAAAAGAGCTGGCTAAGTATGATTGATTCTCAGATCATCAAGAACAAATCATAACCAACTAATTTCAGTGCAAGTAGTAGCTCTTGCCCTATATTCAGCTTCAGCTGAGAATCTGCAAATGATGGATCATTTCTTTGATGACCAAGAAACTAGAGAATTCTCAAGCAAAACACGATTGCCAGCCACTAATTGTTGAGCATCAGGATAGGAGGTCCAATCTGAGTCAAAATAGGCTTGCAAGCTTGAAGAATTAACTGACAGTAAAAAAAACCTTGACCTAGGGATTGTTTGATGCAAGACAACACTTTGTGTGCAGCAGCAAAATGAATGCTGCTAGGCTTATGCATAAATTGACTTAAAATCTGTACACTGTAATTGAGATTTGGGCAAGTGATAGTTACGTATAGTAGGTGGCCAACCAATCTCCTGAAGACAGTGGGATCCTTCAAATGAGACCCTGCTTCTTTGCTAAACTTAGCATTTTGGTCCATAGGTAGTTTGGTTGCTCGTGAAGCAAAAGCACCTGCATCTCCTAAGAGATGTAAAGCATATTTGCGCTGGCTAATGAAATTTCCTTTTTGGGAATATGTAACCTCAATCCCAAGGAAGTGTCACAAGCCCAAGATCTTTGATCTTAAATTGTGAATGAAGAAAGCCCTTAAGTACATCAGCTGTGGCAACGGAATGACTAGCCACAACAATATCATCAACATACATAAGTAAGGCAGTAAAGGAATCAACACTTCACAATGTAAAAAGACTTTATTCAGCTTTTGATTGCTTAGAGCCAAACTAGATGAGAGCATTACATAACTTTGAATGCAATTATCTTGATGCCTATTTTAACCCATACAAGTTCTTGAATAACTTACAAATTTAATGAGGATGTACCTTATTATAGGCAGGAGGTTGCTTCATATAATTTTTTCATTTAATTCATTGTGTAAGAAAGTATTAACGGTTGCAATAGAAAGTAAATATCTAATTATAACAAGTTTAGCCACATATGAAAAAGTTTTGTGATAATCAATTTTGGTCTTTTGATTATAACCATTGGCCACTAATCGAGCCCTGTTTCTCTCAATTGTACCATCTATGTTATTTAAATACATAGTGGCAATCAATTGCTTATTTTCTTACTAGTGAATTTGTCAGGACCCAAAATTTGTTTGCTTCCAATGCCAGTAGTTTTTTACAATAGTCTGGCACCATCCTGGTTCTGTAATAGCTAGATCATAGGTAGTTGGCTTAATGTATGATAATCAATCGACGATGGAATATGGACTACCTAAATTGTTCATGAGCACATCATATTTATCAACTTGAACTGGTTGACAATAAAAATACTTGAGATATTGAGGCGCCCTATTAGTTCTGTTAGGTTTGAGTGAGAATTGTATATGATCATCATCTCTGATGGAGATGAGGCACATTTGGGACTGGAATCAGTTACTGTAAAGGGTATTACTGTGCCCTTTGTGCTCTCAGTGTTTGTTGTGTCAGATTCTGTTATAGGTCATGGACTCTCAGAATTTTGAAATGGTGTTGTAGAAAATTTATGTTGATGAGGATGTATGCCGATGACAACTTCATCATATCTAGGGTTCAAATACATTGCCAGGATCTTCACCTCATACTGCAAGCCTGCTTGGAAAGGAAAATAATTATTCATAGACTCAACATCACGAAATTGAAAGACAGTGTATATCAAGAATTAATAGTCTATATCCTTTTATCCCAAAAGGATATCCAATAAAGACTCATTTTCTTCCTCTATGATTAAATTTGGTGTGGCCTTGAGACAAGGAAGTAGCGAAGGAAAGACATCCAAAGACCCCTAAGTAACTGTATCTTGAGTTGATACCAAACAAAACCTCATAAGGGATTTTATTATGTAATAAGGGAGTAAGAGTCCTGTTTATCAGATAAGCCATCGTAAAAATACAAGTGCTCCAGCACTTGAGGGGAGCATTGGATTGAATATTCAATGCATCGGCAACATTTAATAAGTGTCTATGTTTCCTCTGTACCACACCTTTTCATTCAGGAATCTCGATACAATTTCTTTGATGTGTTATTCTTTTATTAACATAAAATGTCTCATCTGAAATTCTGCTCCATTGTCTGTACAAATGGATTTAATTTTCACATTGTGCTGAGTTTTAATTAAATTGTAAAATGATTTAATATTAGTTCTAACTTTTGATTTGTTCTTAAGGAGGTTTATGTAAGTGCTTCTTAAAAATCATGTACTATGGTCAAGAAATATATGAGTTTATCATGGCTATCTTGAGAACATGGTTCCTAAATCTTACAATGTATCAATACAAAAATGCATGTTGATGGAGAAAGGAAGACAATTTTATTTGGCCAAGTGACAAACTGAACATGGATTTTTTTTATCATACGTGATAACAATTTTAACTACATCATTATTAATCAATTTCAATCTTGAATCTGACAATTGTCGTAAATGAGAACGCCATGGGTTGGAACACGAAGCATTCACTGCAGCAGTGGCAGTGCTTGTAGAGATGCTGGCTACTTTCAACAATCTTTTTGAAAGTTCCAATGGTGAGATTGAAGCTTCTGTCAGATGGTAAAGGCCATTTTGAACTTCAGCCCTCCCATTTGTGGTTCAAGTTATAAGGTCCTAAGCAAAGCACAAATCAAGGAAGCAGACAGCGCAACAAGAGAATATGTCATCTTTTTAACAGATATTGTATTGTAGTTGAACAATGGGACATGAAAGACATCTTCCGGAACAAAGGAACCCGACATCTGCATGCTGCCAAGGTGTGTGACTGACTACATCTTCATTTTCGATTGGCAATCTTAGTGATAGGGAAGGGCGGCAAATCATGTGATATGTTGTCTCCGTGTCTACGATCCAAGGAAAGCATGTTAAATCAGTGTTTGGGGTATGTGCCGAAGAGTAGATCAAAGGATCATGCATTCAAGGAGGTAATGAACAAACACTTGCTGGCTCAGCCACTACTTGGGCATTGTTTACTGTGTGAAAGAATGAGGGTAACACTTTCTTTTGATGGAGGGCCAGATGTTGTTTGTATTCAGCTCTGGATAGGGCAACTCTGTCTTCAAATTCTTACTACATCTTTGCATTAACTGAATTAAATGACGATGATGTCAAACTCAGGAACTTTTCAAATTGTTTGTCTCCATTTGGATAGCCATTGAGTTTGTAACACTCTTCAGCTATATGTCCAGATATTCTGCAATAAGTACACATAGGATTTTATGCATTTCCAGTCTTACATCAGTTCTCCAAATTGTGTCTAGGTATCGTGCAATGAGTGCAGAGCCTAGTATGTTCATTGTTGAAAACTTTTGCAGGATATTTGGAGTCGTCGTGTATCTTCTTGCTGATCATGGCCATCGGTTCAGCAATGGAGCTCACCATCAAATAATGTCTTTCCTGCTGCTAGTACAGAGAAAACACTTTGTTCACAGGTGTTAATGGATCGGTTGGCATAATATGATCCCATACGTTAGCATGAGTATCATTCAAGTCCATTGAGAATTGGATAACACAATCTCTGTCGTGTCTATCCAAAAGAATCCTTTGTTTTTTACACTCACAATTAGGTATGGGATTGTAAAGGCACAATTTATCCCATGAGTTTTTCAACTTTCTGTAGTAAATTAGATACGGATGGAATCCTGCTCTTGTATTTGGCTAGCAAAAGCTTTCTTTAATTGAAAAATTCGTGAACCATTTTGATGAGAATACCGATCTTCAAGTTGTTCATAGCTCTCCAGCATCATCAACAAAGACAAGCATTGATTTAATAGCACGGCTAACCAAATTTTAGACCCAAGGCACGATAAGATCATAACATGATACTATTCTAATTATATATAATCATTTTATTAATGATATGATATCTATCTATGGTGATATGTCAAATATTAATAAAAAGGTAAGAAATATTCAGAATTTTGTCCTCAACCACTAAGTCTTATAAGAAGAAGTGAAAGACGGGGCCTTAATTAAAGACAAATCACCTTAAATTACTTCATCCGTGTCTCGGACCACTTTTCTTGCTCGGCTCAAGAAGATTAAAAATATAAATATTTAATTGTCTTAGATTATTCTAAATTTCTATAAAATTGAGATAATTTATTTAATTAACAATCATAACTTTTATCATCGACTTATATTTTAAAATTTTCAATAGAGCTTAATTTTAATTTGATGAATTTCAAATCCCGTTCTTTATTCTTGATTATTAACTTAAATCTTTGATAAATTAATTCAGAATTTTATCTTATTTCCTCCCAAACCCTTCTCTGTCTTTTTATAATGGTATCATTACATCATTCCCAGGTATCTAAAAGGGGATCACTCAGGTTAGAGAGTTTTCTAAATTCTCCATCCACAAAGACAATCGTATTCTTGGCTTTGTGGGCTCTTGGCATGGCTTTAGACCTAGTTACATAGTTTTCAGCAATGGGTAAATCTGCAGCAAGGACCAGGGCGGGATTGTGAATGGAGTCTGCAATTCCAGCAACAGAGAAGGATTCAGTGGAATTTTCAATAGTTGTCATGACCAGATGCAGAAATCAGAAGGTGAGTCTCTGATACCACGTAAGAATTGAAGAAGAACAGAGCAGTTGCGGCTCCGGAAAAGCTGCTGCGTATGAAAATAGGAAACTGGCAGCAACCAAGAGAATAATAATCGGAGAATTTGGGAAGAATTAGCTCACCGTTTTCTATGGCTTTACCTAAATATATAGTTGTAACCCTAACAAAATTGCCTAACGAAAAACAACAGAGTGCCGATTATTCTTCCGCCTCAACACCTCATCAATGTACAATTGATCCGACGAAAATTGAAACAACAGGAACGGGATAAAAGGCGAAGAAGAAATAATCAGCATAATTTCAGGAGAAATTGCATGTGGTCCAGAGAGGTTGCTTTGCTTGATGCCACGGTTCAGCCTTCTGTTGATCCTCATTCTGTAACATTCAGCTCTATCCTAGAGTTTGTTAATCCATTAATTTCCAACGTTTTACACCTCCTGTTCCTCTCATCTCTCCAATTTCACAGCGATTTTCTTCGTCTCCCGTCGAAAAAGAGACGGATCTGGGATCTTCGTGATGGCGACATTCCGGAGGCTCCTATTCCGGCGACTAATCACTATGGGCGTCAAGTCGAGACTCCATATCAAAATGGGCCGGATCATCTGTAATATAATATTAATGGATATAATTATTATCCGTCCAAAAAAAAAACCCATCAAGGATTCGACCCATAATTGAATAAGGTCTTATCCGACCATTATAACCCAAAGTGGATAGATGAGTTTATTAGTCTTATCCAGACCGTTCATTTCACAGACGATGACGATATTATCTTTAATCGACCAGGACTTAACAAACTTGACTGCCAGTTTATAACTATTGGTCAAACGATATCATCTTATCCATCTAAAAAGTTTCATGAACAGTTGGCAGAAAAATCAACTGCCACTTAAATTTATATATACCATTTCTTTCCATCAAAAAAGGAGACGATTAACAAAGAGCTTAAAAAATCTAGTAAAAAACGTTTTCAATATGCTTCAATTACATTTTTATTAAAACACTTTTTATTAAACGTACTTTACAAAATCATTTTATAAATATTCTTATTTTATATCTTCTATTTTCTTTTAACAAAGAAAGTTTATTGATTTGAGTATCGAAAGTTATATCAGGAAGCGAGTCCCACTAATCATTTGACCATTTATTTATTATGTTGCGCAGAATCTAAATTAAAAACTTGCAGAGGCCAAACCCTCTTTCTAATCATTCGAATCAGTAGAACCCGTATTTGGCTTCCTAATCGGTATAATAATCTAGATTCGAGAACGTATCAAATATATTTATATTAATTATATTAAATTATATCTATTGTTTATATATTATTATTAATTTATTATTTTATAAATTAATTATTAATCATAAAACATAATTTTTTAATTTTGATAGTGACCGAAAATAAAATGATTATTCCAATACTCTTATATCATTTACTTTATGCATATACTTATAGTAGTTCTGAAATATCGAAATAAAAATCTAATTTTGACCAAGATAATACTACTTTTAATTTTGGCCTTCTTCTAAAAACTGTTCAAATAATATGAGATACATTTTTTAAAATTAAATTAGCTAATGGTTTAGAATAGGCCATTTATAAAAAATATGTATATAAAAAAATTATATATACAAATTTTTAGGATACAAGATACTTAAAAAAATATATAAAATAATACAAATGATAATAATTATTTTCAATTTAAAATGAACAAATATTTTTATATAGTGTAAGGTCAAAAATTTTTTATACGACCAATGATTAAATTAGGAAGGACTGACAAAATATATAATTCAGTCAAAAAAATTTTTTATAGTAAAAGGTTAAAAATTCAAACAATATATTCATAAACACTTGTAATCTAAATATATAAAAATATTCTTACAAACTATCAAATGTGAGGCTATTGATTTTTCTCACAATTTAAATAAAAACTAATTTCTAAATTAATATGTATAAAAATTAATAGTTCTTTAAATAATAATATGATAATTTGCCTTATGTACTTATGTTGCAGCATATTAAACATTTAAAACTAAAAATTACAAAAAATAAAAAGTGTTAGTTTCAAAGGTTTTAAATACTCATACACTACTTTCACGATTTTTTAAATAATTAATGATATTACAAATAAATTTAAAATATTAAATAAAATTTTTCTATAATTTTTGTGAATACATCAAATAATAATTTATACTATTTTTTTATTTAAATATAATTTTTATTATTTTTAAATAAAAAATAATTAAAATAATTAAATATTTTTAAAAATATTTTATTTTACTATTAACGAATTTATAGATACCTATTGTATCACCTAAAATCTATTATCAAACCAATTATTGACATTTACTGACATCATTATACTTTTTAAGATAATTATGATTTTTATCAAATAATATCACCAATAAAAGTAAATATTGATGGGTATACCATAATATGGGCTGGCCCAAGGTCAACGGAGGCACAAAACGGCCTGTTGGACGGTCAACTCAAAAACGGCGCAACAGGAGACGCGGCACTAAATCCTGAAAGGTCAAAGTAGACGGCCAACTTGTGTACAGACGGTCAACCCAAACGTTGACCTGATGTACTGTAGCGGCAGGCCCAAAAAGGCTTTTTACGGGCCTGGCCCACTTAAACTCATGATCTAGTAGACGACCAGCAACGAATTTTCCAACATCGAATTTTCCAGCATCTTTCACTATCTCAGCCGGCACCCAAAAAGGACATTGACAAAATCAGCGCCCATCCCATAAGGAAGGCACTAAATTTTCTCAATCTCCTGCCAATTGGGGCTCTCCAACGGTAAAATACACAGAAGGAATGTGAGTAATTTGGAAAGCCGCTGACCTCCGTGGAAGGAAGCTATCTCAGCCAGCTTGGCAACTGGCGCCGTCTCTGAAAGGAATGCCAACCAGAATAACGCAGGGGATCACGCCTTCTAGCCAAGGAAGATCACCCTTTCAACCTTTAAGTAAACTCTAGAATTCTAATTCAAAAGACACGTTCTTACTTACAGACGAAAAAGCTCTTACAGATAAAAGTTCTTACTGACAGACCATCTCTTACAGTCAAGCTCTCACATACACGAGTTCCTACTTACAGAGAAGCTATTACAGACAAACTCTCACTAAGGCAAAACCCTTACTCAGACAAGGCAAGTCCTTACTGAGAAAGGCACCCACGAGCGCTTATAGAGTACTGGACAGAGGCCCATCATCTCTTTTACTCTACCAGCCGCTCGTCCTCCAATCCCACCAAAGGCCTCCAGCTTCCTAGAGACCTATTCGATTTTTTGAGAGTCGTTCCCAAAAGCTTCCACGCTTTCGAAACTTCGCTTCCTCACGCTCTCTGTGAGTAGGAAGCGATAGCTCACGTCCTCGACAAATCAGCACTCCCGACCGATCAACTCTCTCACTTTCTCTTGCTTTTCAGTTTACCTTCCCCGATTTAGAAGGCTTTACTGACTTGAGCGTCGGAGTATTTTCAGTGGGACAACTCCCGCCGACACACTGACCTCTTGTTCAATTTAGTGGTGTGCAGGATTCGAACTCAGTGAACGGAGCCGGTTCACACAATCCAGAAGAATCCGAATCTGTTTGAAGTCGGATCCAGGTACTCATCAAATA
>JAOVVI020006237.1:3110-15804 GCA_028571085.2 Nepenthes alata | reverse complement strand
AACTAAATAAGTTAATATAATGAAAGTTAAGGTCTAAAAATGAAAAAAAATTAGGCTAAAAGCCAATACTGGATTGAATCATATCAGGGGGAACGACGCCAGATCAATGCTTGACTTGTACCTGAGGGCTGATTTTCGTATGTCAGTACTCAAAGGGCACCTAAAGGGACCCCCGAGCACCAAAACCCATGAGGTCTGCGCCCGAAGTGCACCCTAGTAGTGCTCATGCACCACAATATATGACCTTGGTGCCTAATGTGCTCCCGACCCTATACTTAAGCGCCACTCGATATAAATATTGGAACTCGGCTATTTTCTATCATTTTTTTCAACAAGTTTGAGAGATGTGAGAGAAAAGGGTGAAGAGAAGAGAAAAAAGAAAAGAAAGGAATGAAGCTCAAATTAAGTGAATCAAAGTTAAAATTTAGTGAGAATCAAGTCAAGACAAGTGTATTTAAGTCTTTCTTCGCTTGTTATTCCTTGCAGAATTCGTTGAGTATTTATTGACTCAAATATTTATGCATGATATAATTTTATAATTTAGAGGCTTATGATCAACATGCATGAGAAATGTTTCTTATATTGTTGTAAAACTACATGAAATTTATGTTTAAACTTAAGTATATGGTATAATTTAGTTGTTTTCTATAATTATTCCTTCATGGATGTTTAAAAATCTAATATAATGATTATGCATGTCTAAATTTCATACCTAATATTCTTACATGATTATAAATTGCTAAATATGAATTCCTGTATGTTAAATTATACATTGCATGTTCTGAAATTTAGTAGAATCTTTCACATGTTTACTAATTTTTATATTATGCTGATTATAAATTGTTAAATGTAAGTTCTTGAATGTTCAATTATATGCCGCATGTTCTGGAATTCAATATAATCTTCTATATGTTTGTTAATTTATATGTTATGCTGAAGTTTCCTGTATTACAATGCTAATTTAGCATTTTAGGATTTGAAATTTATTATGAGTAAGTTTCAGCAAAAACTCTAAGTATGAATGGACATGATTTTGAAGAAAAACTCTACTATAAGTTAAGAATTGTGATTATTTTTCCTTAAATTGAGAAAATTATAAAATATGATGAAAAGTGTTGAGTTTTTATAAGAAAATATATTATATTATAATTATATTTCAGCGGATAGTATATTATGACAAATTTTAGTATATTATAGTGATAAATCGAGATTCGAACCTATCATTTATGGGTGAGAAGTAATGTTCAGCCCCGTCTATAGGGTTATATATATGACAGCCTACATACGAGTCATAAATAATAGCGTACAACTTTTGATTGTGTAGAAACAAATATAACTCAAGTTTTGACTATCTACTTCTTTAGTCGATCAGGCCATATTGACTTTTGGTCTATAAGAAAATTAGATTTCAGCATGTTTTGATGGTAAGAAATGAATAATAATATGATGAAGAATTTCAGAAAAAAATAATCTGAATTTTTTGCATAAGTATTATGGAATTTTATGTTATTGCATCGGATTATAATTGATTGTCCTTTTGATAGTTGTTGATATATTTTAAATATAAATTATACATAATTATTTGTTAAATTGTATATATTGTTGAGGTTTTGACTCACTACTTACTTTTATTTTACTAACTCTTTAGATGAGAGGCTCGAGTACTTAACAGATGATTATAATTGAAGGATGAGCCCTTCAAATTATAAAATATTTAATATTACATTTGGTTTCCAAATAGCTTTGGAGTGTTAAAAATATTGTAATGTGGTTTTAGACAGTAGTTAATGTTTAATGTTACAGCTAGACATCAAGTAGTGTATGTATAGTAATCCGACAGTGGTTGTAAGTTATGAGATATATGTTGGTCTATTTGGTACCCTGTGAATATAGTTTACATTATGATCGGGTTGTAGCGTCATGAATGTTGATTGATCAATAGTTTGACAACACTAAAATTTTGATTTTTGCAATATTATGGACTTTGATTTTGTATTGGATAAGTATAACTCATTACGTAAAATCTAATATCACGGTTGGGTCGGTATTAGAGTCATATAAGATGTGGCATATTTTGAATATTGTGTATAGTTTATATTATATTATTGTGATCGATCGATATATTGACATGAAATTTATGTCTAAATATTAATTAGATGACTATTTTGTTAATTAATAATAATTGGTTAATAACGAGTTTAAGATTCGAGATGTGACGTCTATTGTTATAAAACTTGATCTTCTTATTATTTGTGAATAAGATATGATCAACTTTGCTAACCACAAGAAAAGTTGAGTAATAGATAGTAGTATCTCACATCATGTAATGTTTAGAAGGAAAATTTTTTGATTTTATACTTTCAATAACTTTGGGGTATTGAAAATAGGTAATGACGACTTATTATATATCAGTGGCTATAGTGACATCTATTTGATGATCGGTATTGGCACAAGATTTATATTAAGGGATGTTTGATGTATCTCGGATATAGAGCTATATCATGTTTAAGTCAAAAAGTTTGATGAATAAGGCATTTAAAACACCTTTCAAAAAGGCTTTTGGAAGTTAACTATAGGTTCTTTAATTGTGGCTCGTGGTAAGAAACTATTTAGCTTATGCATATTACGAACTCTAATTTTCAATGACATTGTGAATGTGATCATTGAAAATGAGTCTTTAGAGTTGTGGCACAATGATTTAGTCATATGAGTGAGAAATGGGTCAATTGTTTTTTAAATAAATGTTTCCTTTCGGGAGTGGAGAAGGCAAAACTGAAAATATGTTCTTATTGTATGGTTGAAAAGAAACAAAGAGTTTCTTTTTACAAAAATTGTTATGTCTCCAATCTCAAAAACATAATTTAATAAACAATTAAAGCTTAACCCAAAATCTGGGTACAACCTTACAACCAATACCATTAAACTAATTTAATAATATGTAGCAAAACCTATGATTTAAAAGCTACATTCTAGAGTAACTTGTTGAAAATCACTCCCGTGAAGAAGTTTCGGTCAACATTATTGACCGAATGACGGTTAATATCGTTGACCAGTAGAATGGTCAACGGACGGTCAATATAGTTGACTGGCTGAAGGATCAAGTTGACCGATTTTGGCTGAGGTCTTTGAGGACAACTATGAAGACGATCAACATGATGTTGATCGGTCTAAATGTGAATATGGTCAACAGGATGTTGACTGATTTGAATGGAATGGCGGTCAACAAGGTTGACCAGTTTATTAAGGCAACACAGAACACTTACTATATTTAAAAGGGAGTAGATTGACCTGTCTGTTTAGATAACTTTAAAAATTCAAGACAACAGATCTGTCGTCTACTGCTGCAGGCATGCGCCACCTATTGTTGAGCTGACATATGCTTCTTAGAAATCATGCACTAACATAAAGCAAGACGTGGTGGTCCAGCAGCTGCCAAGGCCTTTGTATATTCTTCTATATGCATATATGTATAAGTAGGTCGGTAATGCTGTGCAGAGAGTGCCGAGTAGAAAAGAATATAGCAGAGTGTGAGTGTTTGTGAGAGTAAGAAAAAAACAGAGGAGATGAGAAAGGCCCAATTGTGTGTGAGTGTATTTTTACTTTACTATTTTGTAATCTCTATCTCATATATAGTGTAATTTTTTAAACTTAATATCCCATGATTTTTTTCTTGATTCATAATGGTTTTTCACGTAAATATCGATTGTCATTATTTTTATTTAGATTCATTCTTTTCGATCTGCTTGTGCCTGTGACGGTAGGCCACCCTCCTTCCGGCCAACATAGCTCTAGGATAACTCATCTTTTGAACAACAGATATCAAAAAATAAGAACAAGTATTTATAATCAAAATACCGATTTACC
The DNA here is from genome assembly GCA_028571085.2 of Nepenthes alata. Classification (NCBI taxonomy): domain Eukaryota; kingdom Viridiplantae; phylum Streptophyta; class Magnoliopsida; order Caryophyllales; family Nepenthaceae; genus Nepenthes; species Nepenthes alata. The sequence continues at coordinate 11,940 of JAOVVI020006237.1, read as the reverse complement.
AATAACACAAAATTGTTATAATTTAAAAGCCTTAGCCATGAATGTCTCACAGTCCAAAAAGCTAATCAATTATTTAACTACACAAACAAAATCTAAGACTATTCTTTTAGAACTGCTTGTTATTAATCCTATAAGAGATTCAAATACACTAGTATGAAATGTTAGTAAAAGATAACCAAGTAAGTTTAATGCTCAATAGAGCAAATATAATTTTATATATGTAATTATTATAAATAAAATATGCCAATGGACAATAATTATAATCAAATGCTAAAATACTAAAAATGTCAAGATATCAATAAAAATATGTAAAATTCGTACAGAAATATAAAAATTAAGGATTAGTAATAATTTTACCAATAAATATTAAATATCAAAAATTAAGTTGTAATTGCTTTCATATTATCAAATGCTATATACTATCATTCATCACTCATGGGTAGGCTAATTATAGATTATTTCCTATGATCATGGTCAAAAGTTGCTTATTTAATTGTTAGATATTAGATTTGATTTTTAATTTGTAAATAATATACTATGATATATTTAAATATATTTTATAAAATTTTTATAATGGTTTTTATTTAATCAAAATAAAAAAAATTAATTTGGAAAACAAATGTATATCTTTTTTTGCATATTTGAAAAGTAAATCATCTTTACAAAATTAAAGTATAATTCTCACTAAATACTTGTATAAAAAAAGACATATAAAGATAGTTTCTCAAAGATTTTAGAATTTAAATATAATATGTTTAAATTAAGATACAAGCCATCAAAATCTTATGAGATGGAAGCAAATCTGGTGTCACGTCCTAACTTCTTGCTTAATAGTTTATTGCTTTATTATCATACTAATGTTATTTGTCTATTAATTATTATACCGCATCCCGATCAGGAATGATGCTTGCTAAAATCCCATAGTAGTCATAATAAAAAAAAATTTCTGACGAATAAAGACAACCAAAATATTTTCAGAAGTATAAATATCATCAACATTTATATATTAACCAAAATTTAGAAAATTTACATTTTATACATTATCCGAGATTAATAAAATTTCAAATACAACTAAGCTAAGATTTTTCTCCCTATTTTTGTTCATCGGATATGAACTCCTACGTGGTATTTAGAGGGTAAGAAAAATAGTAAGAGAGTTAGCCAAATACTCAATAAGAATATAATAATCAAGGACATGTATATTTTTTTTAAAAATAATTTATAAGGAGGAATATGAATCATGATATATATAAAAATATATATATACTTTTAGGAGCCTTCTCATGATGCGTTTGACTTTATTTTTCTTGCACATTTTTCTTTATTCTTACCTGCACTTTTTATCTTTCTTGACTTGAGGAACCGGGGCTAATAGGCCTTATCAGCTAACTGAGCGTTTGATCAATATCTGAATTGTATTCACTCTACATAATTAAAGGTCATAACCTCTTTATTTACATCCCGATAGTAGGATAGAATTACCTATTATCTCCCGATAGACAGAGCCTAAATCGTGTAGCGATACATATTTAAATAATGATCGATACTATAATATTCTAATGCATACCAGTAAATACTATCCTCTGAAATAAACTTCCTGATTTGATTTTCTTATTTTTTTTAAACTTTCTTAGTGGAAGCTTCTTCTTCATCTTTCTTTAATTTTCTCATCTCAGAGAAAATTTTTAATTCTTATACAGTCATATTAAGCCTCCACTTATACAAAAACATGACATATATATCATAAAAATTATGTCATCGGGTACTGTGAAAATATCATGCCATAAAATTTCTAAGTGTCGGAATAAATTTTTATGAGTCATATTAAGTGGCTTTCGGTCCATTAACCTTCTAACTTTACCAATTCGATAATCGGTTTGGCTCTTTAAATTTTTCCGACCTGTTTATCGATTCATTGACCAGTTTGGCCATTTTAATAATTTTTTTATTTTATCATATGAACCGATTTATTATATATTAAAAATGGGTCGGCCGGTCCACTCAAGTAATTTTACATGCCTGAACATGTCCCTTGATTCACTAAAAAATCAAGGGCTGAATCGATTTTGCCAAAACTGATTCTTTGCCCGAGTTTGGCAGCCAGTTCACCCCTTCATTGATCGGTCCACTGGATATTTGGTTAGATTCCTATCTTAACATGATACATATGACCAGTTCATCCATGAAATTCATGCTGGTTCACCTAGATTTGGCAAAAATGCCAAATTGGTGCTCCAGTTCAGTGACAAGCTTCGGTTTTTGGGCTGGTTCAGTGGGAAAATCAACATGCAAAATTATTTTCTATATATTTTCAAAATCAGCACAAAATTTAAGACTGATTAATATAAAATTTTCATTTTTATTCATGCCCGGTTGAAGATTATGTGCTGATCTTTAAGCACCATTTTGATTCTAGCCGGTTTAGTGACACTTTTTTTTCTTTGGTCTGAATTGATCAGATTTTAAACTAATAAAATTATACCAAATTTATGGCATATTTCAGGTTCATTTAAGTGTCTTTCATAATTTTTGTAGAACTTGAACCAGCCTAGAACTTGGTGTAAATAGAGGCCAAAGTCAACACCAGTGACTGCTCTGTTTTTGCCGGCTCAGTTTGTCAGTCTCATTTCTTTCGGTTGAACCAGCTAGTTTTATGAAGAATACTTTTTCTAAAAAAAATATGGTAATTTATCTAATATCTTGAAGTATTTTTAGTAAAAATTTATGACATGAATTGATCAAATGAGGCATGAAAAAAATTTAAATATCAGTAAGGTGCTGTAGAGTTCAGCAACAGAGTCTCATTTTGACATGTTACTGAACTTTACTCATTCTAGCATGGATCGGTAGAATTTTTAAGTATTGAATCAACAATATTTCTAGATAGGATCAAGAATTAAACCAAAAATCAAAGAGAGAGAAAAGTTCTTGTATTTATTAATTTATAAAAATTCTTGAAACTGTCCATCCAAACAGACAGCTTCTCTCTCGGCTAGGAGTTCTAGCTAGTTTTCTCCTCTCTCTTTCTCCCTTTTTCATTCCATTTTTTCCTCCTTTCTTTTGGTTGAATTATTTATTTATTATCCCCCTAAATAAATAAAATAGTGATAAAATTTTTAGAAATTGCCATATGCCCCATAAGGTGGCAATCTCTTGGCTACTCAAGGATGACTCACCCTTTGCATGGGGTGAGTTGTTGGATCCTCCATGAGCAACTTATTGGCTTCTAATTGGGGGTTTATTGGATACATATTAAGCTTTATTATGTATCATGTGTTTCATAAATTTTTCATGTGAAATTATTTTTCTTTCTTTTATTTTCTTTATTTTTCTAATGTGCATGTGTGGGTGTCTGTGTGAGAGGAGAGGGCCGGCCCTCGCTTCTCCTTTCTTCCCTTTTCTTTTTTCCAAACTTTTACTTAGTATGGGGTTATGAGGAGGTGACATGTGTCCCTTAATTTTAATTAAAATATAATTGTTAATGGTGTATTAAAAATTACTTAATTATTATAGTAATAGTTAGTTTCTAGATTTACACTTCTTTCCCATTTATTTAATTTAATTTTGCTAATTTTAGGTCCTTCTAAATATTAATTTTGATCATAAAGTTTGGTTAGGTCTTTGCTTAGAAGTTTCGGCAGCTTCCGGGTTGGTTTAGAGCTCAACCGCAACTTAATCAGTTATGAATTGAGTATAGTGATAAATCTCCTAAATTAATGAGGCATCTCGGATAAGAATTCAAATCTTTGGACTCAATTCAAAATTATCGAAACGAATTTTTATTTATGAAATCCATTCCTTACACTTCCACCCCCTTATAAAATTTCGTCATCGAAATTTAAAGAAAATACAAATCTAGGGGAAAAGGTGGGGATACTTGGCACGTATTTTATCTTCTCGCTCCCATGTAGCCTCTTCTTGGGACTGGTTGTGCCACAAGATTTTGACTAAGGGAATAGTCTTTGATCGGAGCACTTGATCCCTTTATCCCAAAATTTGTATTGACTCTTCTATATAAGATAAATCTTCCTCAATAGACAAGGGTTTGTGGGAAATCACATGAGTCGGGTCGTGCACAAATTTTCAAAGTATAGAGACGTGAAACACGTTGTGCATTTCAGATAAATTAGGTAGCAGAGCCATACGATAGGCCAATTACCCAACTTTGTCCAAAATCTCAAATGGGCCAATAAATCTTGGTTTCAGCTTGCCCTTCAGATCAAATCTAGATGTCCCATTTGATGGCGAGACTTTTCAAAAGATGAAATCGCCAATAGCAAAATGCAGGTCCGATCTCCTACGATCTGCATAACCTTTCTGCCAACTTTGAGCCGTCTTCAACTTTTCGTGGATCATCTTAACTTTTTTAGAAGTCTGTCGGATGACTTCAGGGCCAAGAAGTTGTCAATCGCCCATTTCTTTCCAATGGATATGGGAACGGTATTTTCTTCCATATAATGCTTCAAACAGTGCCATGTTAATACTCACTTGGTAACTGTTATTGTAGACAAATTCAGCAAGAGCCAGATAATCATCCCAATTACGTTTCATTTCTAGTATTGTGACCCTTAGCATATCCTCCAGAGTTTGACTTGTGCGCTCAGATTGTCAATCAGTTTGGGGATGATATGACGTACTAAATGTTAGATTTGTTTCCAATTCTAGGTGTAAGCTCTCCCAGAATTTAAAAATAAATATAAGATCTCTGTCGGACACAATAGATGTTGGCACTCCATGGAGTCTGATAATCTCATTAATGTACAGTTGTGCCAATCAATTACGAAAATACGTTGTCCAAATTATCAATAAATGAGCAGATTTGATCAGTCAATCGATAATGACCCAGATAGCATCGTGATTCTTGGGGCTCCTTGACAATCTCGAAACAAAGTCAATAGAGATTTCTTCTTACTTCCAACTAGGAATAGGCAACAGCTGTAATAAGCCTAATGATTTCTTACGTTCAGCCTTCTACTGCTGGCAAACAAAATATCTGCCCATATAAACCACGATCTACTTTTTCATGTTTATCCACCAGAAGGATTTTCTCATATCCTGGTATGTGTTATTGATTCCAGGATGAATGGTATACTTGGAGTGATGAGCCTCCTTCAAGATATTTATGAGGAGACATGTGTCCCTTAATCTTAATTAAAATATAATTGTCAATGGTGTATTAAAAATTACTTAATTATTATGGTATTAGTTAGTCCCTAGATTTACACTTCTTTCTAATTTATTTCATTTAATTTAGCTACTTTTGGGTCCTTCTAAATTTTAATTTCAATCATAAAGTTTAGTTAGGTTGTTGCTTAGAAGTTTCGACAGCTTTCGGGTCAGTTTTGCGTTCGTCGGGATACTAATTTGATCAACCGCAACTCATTCGATTACAAACCAAGTCTAGCAATAAATCTCTTAAATTAATGTAGCATCACGGATAAAAATTTAAATCTTTGGACTCAAATTATCGGAACAAATTTTTATTGATGAAATCCATTCCTTATAATTTCACCCCCTTATAAAATTTCGTCTTCAAAATTTAAAGAGAATACAAATCTAGGGGAAAGGCTGGGGATATTTGACGTGAATTTCTTCTTCTCGCTCCCAAGTAGCCTCTTCTTGGGAGTGATTGTGCCATAGGATTTTGACTAAGGGAATAGTCTTTTATCAGAGCACTTGATCCCTTTGTTTCAAACTTTACACTGTCATTTCGATATAAGATAAATCTTCCTCAATATCCAAGGGATCATGGGCGATCACATGAATCGGGTCACGCACATATTTTTGAAGTATAGAAACATGAAACACATTGTGCACTTCAGATAAATTGGTAGCAGAGCCAGATGATAAGCCACTTCCCCGACTTTGTCCAAAATCTCAAATGGGCCGATAAATCTTGGTTTTAGCTTGCCCTTGAGATCAAATCTATAAGTCCCCTTTGACGGTGAGACTTTTAAAAAGATGAAATCGCCAATAGAAAAATGCAAGTCAGATCTCCCACGTTCCGCATAATCTTTCTGTCGACTTTGAGCTGTCTTTAACTTTTTGTGGATCATTTTAACTTTTTCAGATGTCTCTCGGCTGACTTCTGGGCCACGAAGTCGTCGATCGCCCATTTATTCCAAATGGATAGGGGTTCAGTATTTTCTTCCATATAATGCTTCAAACAGTGCCAAGTCAATACTCGCTTGGTAACTGTTATTGTAGACAAATTCAGCGAGAGCCAGTTAATCATCCCAACTACCTTTCATCCCTCGTACTGCGACCGTTAGCATATCCTCTAGAGTTTGAATTGTGCGCTTAGATTGCCAATCAATTGGGAATGATATGTTGTACTAAACTTTAGATTTGTTCCCAATTCTCGATGTAAGCTCCCCAAGAATTTAAAAATAAATCTAGGATCTCTGTCGGATGCAATAGATGTTGGCACTCTATGGAGTCTGATAATCTCATTAATGTACAGTTGTGCCAACCGATCACAGGAATACGTTGTCCAAATTGTTAAGAAATAAGCAAGCTTGGTCAGTCAATCGACAATGACTCCGATAGCATCGTGATTCTTGGGGGTCATTGATAATCCTGAAACAAAGTCCATGGATATATCTTTCTACTTCCAGTTGGGAATAGGCAGCGGCTGTAATAAGTCTAATGATTTCTTTCGTTCATCCTTCAACTACTGGCAAATAAATTATCTGCCCACATAAATCACGATCTGCTTTTTCATATTTCTTCACCAGAAGGATTTTCTCATATCCTGGTACGTCTTATTGATTCCAGGATGGATTATATACTTGGAGCGATGATCCTCCTTCAAGATATTCATGAGGAGGAGACATGTGTCCCTTAATCTTAATTAAAATATAATTGTCAATGGTACATTAAAAATTACTTAATTATTATAGTATGAGTTAATCCAAAGATTTACATTTATTTTCAATTTATTTAATTTAATTTAGCTACTTTTGGGTCATTCTAAATATTAATTTTGATCATAAAGTTTTGTAAGGTTGTTGCTTAGAAGTTTCGGCAGCTTTCGAGCTGGTTTTGAGTTTGCCCGGATACTAATTTGATCCACCGTAACTTATTCGGTTACGAACCGAGTCTAGCAATAAATCTGTTAAATTAATGAGGCATCTCGGATAAAAATTTTATTCTTTGGACTCAATTTGAAATTATCAGAATAATTTTTTATAGATGAAATCCATTCCTTATAATTCCACCCCCTTATAAAATTTTATTCTCAAAATTTAAAGAGAATACAAATCTAGGAAAAAAGGTGGGGATATTTGGCTTGAATTTCATCTTCTCGCTCCCAAGTAGCCTCTTCTTGGGAGTGATTATGCCACAGGACTTTAACTAACGGAATAGTCTTTGATCAGAGCACTTGATCCCTTTGTCCCAAAATTTACACTGGGCTGATAAATCTTGGTTTCAGCTTTGTCCAGATGATAAGTCACTTCCCCAACTTCGTCCAAAATCTCAAATGGGCTGATAAATCTTAGTTTCAGCTTTCCCTTGAGATCAAATCTAGAAGTCTCCTTTGACGGTGAGACTTTTAAAAAGATGAAATCGCCAATTGCAAAATGCAGGTCCGATCTCCTATGATTCGCATAAACTTTCTGCCAACTTTGAGCTGTCTTCAACTTTTTGTGGATCATCTTAACTTTTTTAGAAGTCTCTTGGATGACTTTAGGGCCAAGAAGTCATCAATCACCGATTTCTTCCCAATGGATAAGGGTTTAGTATTTTCTTCCAAATAATATTTCAAACACTGCCATGTCAATACTCACTTGTTAACTGTTGTTGTAGACAAATTCAGCAAGAGCCAGATAATCGTCCCAATTACCTTTCATCTCTAGTACTGCGACCCTTAGCATATCCTCCAGAGTCTAAATTGTGTGCTCAGATTGCCAATCAGTTTGGGAATGATATGTCATACTAAGTTTCAGATTTGTTCCCAATTCTCGATGTAAGCTCTCCTAGAACTTAAAAATAAATTTAGGATCTCGGTCGGACGCAATAGATGTCGGCACTCCATGCAGTTTGATAATCTCATTAATGTACAGTTGTGCCAACCGATCACAGGAATACGTTGTCTGAATTGCTAAAAAATGAGTAGATTTGGTCAGTCAATCGACAATGACCCAGATAGCATGATGATTCTTGGGGTCCTTGACAATGCTGAAACAAAGTCCATGGAGATATCTTCCAACTTCCAGTTGGGAATAGGCAGCGACAATAATAAGCCTAATGATTTCTTTCGTTCAGCCTTTAACTGCTGGCAAACAAAATATCTACCCACACAAACCACGATATACTATTTCATATTTCTTCACCAAAAGGATTTTCTCATATCCTGGTACATCTTATTAATTCCAGAATGGATGGTATACTTGGAATAATGAGCTTCCTTCAAGGTATTTATGAGGAGGTGACATGTGTCCCTTAATCTTAATTAAAATATAATTGTTAATGGTGCATTAAAAATTACTTAATTATTATGGTATTAGTTAGTCCCTAGATTTACACATCTTTTCAATTAATTTAATTTAATTTAGTTACTTTTGGGTCATTGTAAATATTAATTGCTATCATAAAGTTTGGTTAGGTTGTTGCTTAGAAGTTTCAGCAGCTTTCAGGCTTGTTTTGGGTTCGCCGGGACGCTAATTTGATCAGCCGTAACTTATTCGGTTACGAACCGAGTCTAGCGATAAATGTTTAAATTAATGAGGCATCTTGGATAAAAATTTAAATCTTTGTACTTAATTTGAAATTATTAGAACAAATTTTTAGTGATGAAACCCATTCATTATAATTCCACCGCCTTATA
>JAOVVI020006236.1:0-13236 GCA_028571085.2 Nepenthes alata | reverse complement strand
AGAAGAAATGAGGATAATATGAATAGTGTTAAGGGTGTGACGATATTTATATTTAGCACGACTATTTTATTAGAAAGTATAAGGACATGAACAATGAGACACATCGTTTATTTGTTAAAATTTGTGTAGAAAAGAGGTATGGTATATTCCAAAACATTATTAGAATGAAGGATTTTGATTATATGATCAAATTGAATTTTTATTGTCTATCAAAAATTACAAAAAAGTATCAAATAACTCAAGTTGATTATTTAGAAAATAAAATTATGTATAATGAGAGTAATAGTCAATAAAGATAATAAAATAGCACGATCTTTATTTAGTGGGAGAAAGGCTAGGATCCTAAATATCAGAATGATATTCAAGGGGTGACAAAGCTAAAGAATCACTTTTAGTAAAAGATAATGTTGGTTGTTTTAGTAAAAGAGTCACAGGTGACATTCTCTAAATAACCATTAGAGATTAAGGATGGAACACGAGATAATTAGGGATGACCAAGTCGACTATATCAAAAAATAAGAGGCAGTAGCAACAAATTAATATAGAAGATGTAAAAATATAAGCGAAAAAAAATGACCAATTTTGTATCTGATCCCAATGGGCTTGCCTATTTTTTGATCCTGAACATCATAACACTTGTGAGAAACTATTAAATTAATGTCACATTTAATAAGTTGACTAACAGATACAAAATTTAGAAAAAAGTTTAAAATATAATAAGTATTTAGAATATAAAAGTTAAGGGTGAATATATATTCAATATGATCAATGAACATATAAGAATCATCAGCAACATTTATAATATGTATATTAAATGAAGAAGTCTCATACAATATTGAAAACGAATTAGATGTTATGTGATTATAATACGCAGAGTCAAGAAATAAAAATAAAGATGTATCTGAAAAGACAGTTATTGTAATAGATGTACAAGACAAAATCTTGTTAACAATCGTTTGAAGATTAGTTGTAATAAGAGACGGTATTACAGATGACAAAATTGAATCAATCAAATATATAAATACTGTAATTATAAGAATTGGTTGACTTATTATTGAAGTCACTGAAACTATTGTCAGAGAAATTGTCGGAAGGTCATCGAAATAGACTAAAAAAGTCGCTGGAACAGCGTTGAAAAAGTGGTAAAAAATATACCAAAATTTACTTGAGAATGTCAAAAGTTTTCGAAAAAGTTGCCGGAGGGCAGCAGCTGGCGGCAGCGACAGGTGAGTCTCATGGTGGGTGGTGGCAGCAGCGGTTGTGTCCAAGTGTTGAAAGGAGGAAGCCTAGAAGAAAATTCCAAGTTGAAGGTCTAAGGTTAAAAGCAGGCATATTAATATGGGCCTTGGGATTTTAAAAACCTTAGCATGAAACGTTGCGTTTCAAGGAGTAAGAGATTAAAGCACTTTGTTTTTACTAACCAGTAAGTGACCCTCAAAACGATCGAGGCGATGCATTTTCAACAGTGAAAGAAGGAAGCACGCTGCGTTTGAATCAACCGGCAAGCGGTGCCCAGCACCATCAAAACGATCCGCTGTAACGGGAAAAAGAAAAACACGATGCGTTTTAGTCGTCTTCTTCCCAGAGTCTACTGTGACGACGTCAATGGTGAACAGCGAGGCCGAAACAGGGATATATGCATTGACCAAGGTTCTTGTAGCGGCGATGCCGTACCAGGATTGAGATTCATCGAGTGATAAATATAGTAAAAATATAAAATAATAAAATATTTCTAAGCAAAAAAAATTATTTATCAATTAAAAAGGTATACCAATACTAAATTAAAAACTATTTAACGAGAAAGGTAATATTAAAATAATGGAATAAAATATTAAGAAAAATAAATTTACATTGTGCAATCTATTTAAACTTTCTAACAACATTCAAATTTTCTCCAATATCATGAAATTTACTTAAAGTGTGGATAATGCTAACAATAAATAATAATATTTAATAATTTAAATAATAATAAACTCTAAAATAAATTATAAATTTAACCGGGTGTATTAATAGTTAATTTAGAAATATAGTAAAAAGATATATAATAAAAACATATTTAATTACTAATGTGTCCCTGGTATTCGCATTGTCGTACGGATTAGGAAGCCTTTCAATTTTCTACTGCAGGTTGAATTGAAGCGGATCGGTCTGTATCTCTCTTAACCTAAAACTTATGCACCACGAACTACAAATAAAAAATTAGAGAATTTATAAGATTTACTCCACGATTTATCCTCCGACACTCAAATAAAAGATCTTTTTAAAAAAATAAAAAGATAGGAGAATATAAGGTGGGGAGCATTTTAGAGAGATTGAGGAAAGCACTCAATTAGAGCGGCTCGTTAGAGGTGCATTCGGTGAATAGCTTACTGACTGTACACTTGGTTGAAGTGACTCACTAGGGGGAGAGAGGCGGAAAGGGCACTCAACTAGTGTGAAAAGAACAATTTGTGTTAGAGAGCTTGGTTATCTCCTTCCTTGTGTTCGAATAGCGTGCTCCCTAAATAGGTCCTCTCTCTCTAAAAAAAGAGGTCATCCTTCCTCTATAAAAATGAGGAATATTTGCAATGCTTCGTAAAGAAGGATTTGGTGACGAGGCTTGTGACACGTGTCTCATCAGGATTCGCTGGCTATTAAAGCGTTAACAGGAATCACTGTTATCGATTTTCACCTAGCGACGGTAAGGTGGTCATGAGTAGTCCTTTCAACTCAATCATTAGACTGTTGTGGTGATAGCCTCATACGTCGTCTGCATACACGTGCTCTTAGAGCCACATACACATACTTTGATTGTTTTGTTGGTTGCGTGGCCGAGAACCTTCCGAATTATTCCATCTATCTGTATTATCGATTGGACCATTGATACTTGTCCCCTTAACCTATTGCTCCCTGAACCTCATCTTAGCCGCTATAATTGTGACTGAGTCAGATTAGATTGGTCTCCTTTCAGGGGTTTTGATTACTACTCATTGGGCCCTTGCTCTTCTTGGCATGCTAATGGTTGAGCCTATAACTGGACCAACCCACTGTGCTACTAAACCCATAAATTACAAATCTAAATTCAATTAAGATAAAAAATCTTACAGCAATCAAATTGTGAATTTATCTAATGGTGATTAGCATGGTTTAGAGTCTATGGTTGATAGAACCTTCACGAAAATGCCAAATTGAAAATTTTCATTAATAGAAGTAAACCTTATCATTGTTTTTGGATGAATGTTTTTTTGGTTTTAGAACCCCTTGAGATTGATTTAATCGCTGATTTATATTTAATTTTTACATATATAATACATTAAATATGTTGACAAAACTGTCCCAATTTGTATTTTTATTTTTAAAAAATCACCTTAAAAACAAAAAATAAAAAACCTTAAATTTGAAATTTTATCCGACTACTCAACTACAGTGTGACTAATTTTCATGATCAAAATAATTAAAAATATTATTAAATAAAACATTTATGCCTTGAAAAAATCTAACTCCTTCAAAACCAATTAGCTAAAACACACACTCTCTCTCTCTCTTATAATCACGAGTTACAGCCCCCACATCCCTATGGCCGTTGGATCAGGCTGCATCGGCCGGATTTTTTGAATTTAATTAAAACGGATAAAATATCAACCCTTGGCCCTGCAATGTACATCAATATTACAGACTTCACTTGTGAAAGTAAAACACCCTTTTTACCATGACCAAAATTGTTGCTTCCTCAAAATTAATGGGTCCTCTCCTCATGGATCCTATATTCAGTATCATGAATCTTTCACAGACAAATTCCGTCATCAGAACAAGGATCCCAGGGCTTACACAACCCGGTCACTGCTAACTCATTTCCGGCTACCATTGTTTGCTTCAAATCCCACGTCGAGAAATCGTAATATGTCACAAAACCATTTCCAGCATCAAGGGGAAGCAGAGTATGATCTTATAAATTCTTGGCCTTGTTGCAGACGAGTTAAACAGGATGGCCGGAAGATTATTACCTTCGAAACATGCGTGACAGTTAGACAGCTACACGCCATACCGTCTGAGAGCTTTGCTCAGCATCGGCATCATATTATATGCTTGGTATGACCTCCTAAGTTCGATAATTGATCCCACCTGGTCAAGAACAAGCACGGGAAAGTAACTGTTAAGGGGGTAGGTTTTCTAAATGTCGCAAAGCTACCCTTCATAAAAATCACAGATTTTTCCACCATACCGCTGTGTGGGGTTGGCTATGTGAATTTATTTCCACCATACCACTTGATTTAGCATAGCATGCTCCAAGAGTGGAAGTAATTTTATATCCATCGTCTATAATCTTGCTCAAAATTTTCCTAGACTTCTCTCCCTTAACTAATTAAACCCCAAATTATGTAAAGCAGACACAGACGCCACAGTCAACAGGCAGCCCTGAGCAACAAGGTTGTCACACGAGCACAGTGGCACCATCAAAAAATAAAATATTCTTTTAGCTGGAAAGTAAAATTGTCCTGTTCTCTCAAACAAGAGTACAGTAGTGCTATGCATTAAGCTTGGAAACTGAGGCCTATGAAAGAGATTGGTGTAGGGAATGCTTAACAGTGATGCAAACTGAAAGGAACCTGAAATAAGGACCCGACTTACAATAATAAGAACAGATGTAAATCCAATTGCAAAGCTCTCATTTATACGGCGCAACTGATGATCAAGTATAGTTGATGAAGTGGCCAAAATGCTTAACAGTACACCCCCTGCAATAATAGAGAGGAGAGACGGGAACCAAAGGGAAAGTAACAAAAGGGAGGATGAGATAACTGATGGCCAATAACATAAGAATGAGATTAGAATGCAGAAAGCAGTACATCTACAGCTTTTGCTGTTATACATACCCCAAAAACGAGTCGACGCCTGGATCTCAGTTAAATACACTACAGTAGCCTTTCCGGGCTTTATGCCTGGTATTCTAGCACCCATCTTATTCAAATATTCTGCAATTTCCTTCGGCATGTTGGCCTGGAAGCAGTTTGTCAGTCAAAATAAGGGGAAATAAACCTTAAAAGACATCAACGTTAATTATCATCTTAATAATGCAAGCTATTGCTTACATTAGGTACAGTTAAGACACAATAATTTAAAAACAATGATACACTGCGTCAAGAAAATCATAATCCAAGGGCTAATAAAATTATGGTAATGGATGAGTGCCACCTTTTGAGTGTGAGCCTCGGCACAATAATCAGGTTGCTACCTTTTGACTCAGGTCACAGGTTTGTACTACAAAAACAGCCTCTGCATGCAGGGGATAAGGCTACGTTTATCAAATCTTCCCAAAATAAAAAAAAATAGGAGCCTTGTGCGCTGATCTAAGTCCCATTTTTATGTCTGTTTCTTTCCCAGTTTGTAGTCAAGCCACTTTAAAAGAGGCAAAAGATTATTTATGTAAGAAATTTTGCTTCTAATTCAAAAAAGGCACCAATAATTACATGACAGAATATTAATATAATTTTTCTCAGTTCACCGCTTCATGATCACTAGCACAAGACATTCTCATTTCCCTAAATTTAGTGTCCATGAATATTAAAAAGCTTTGGATATCCACAGTGGGGCATTCAGCAGTACAGATGACCTTTTACAAGATGGGATTTGAAGAAACAGGAAATACAATAAAATAAATGAAAAATTCCTACATGTTTTACCTGCAGCATCTTCATTTGCTCATTTATATCATTGTGAACTTTGCCTCTATAAGGGATTTTGCCCCTAGCAGTAATTAGTCCCAAAACCAAATAAAGGAGGGTTATGCATTTTAAGGAACCAATCTACACCAAATAAAGGAGGATTATGCCTAAAGAGGTTAGCCCACCGTTATAAGATTCTGCTGGAAACTTGAAATACTAGTACTCCAAGGCAAACATATAAAGTTGGTTTAGACTGTGATTAGAAGAAGAATTAATATGGCATACCTACGAGAGATAAATCAGGTGGAAGAGAGACAAGGATATAGAATGAATTGAGTACACATTATGGTACTCTTTTAGAACAGAATTATGAATGGAGTTGGCATGATTGTAGAAAAAGAGCTGAAAGAGAATATAATGTGTGTAGAGAAATGGGGATAGTCTCATGACTCAAAATGTTGTCAGGGACACAAACCCTTAATATCACTAGTGTATATGCACCTCAAATGTGTGAACCACTGAAAGTGAAATTAAGGGAGGAAATGAACGAGGTGAACCAAAAGATTTCTAAGAGTTAATTGTATAGGTGGCCATGTTAGACGGGATGCAAATGGGCATATAATATTGTTAGGGGGAATAATAGCAGAGTTAGGAATAGGGTTGAAATAGTTGTAGATAAAGAGCAGAAAAAGAATATAATGAGTACGAACATGAATGGGATAGAATTATGACTCAAAAATATTGTTTGTAGCAGAAACCCTAAAAATCATATATACACCGCAAATGCATGGACCACTGAAAGTAATAACATGGGAGGAAATGGACAAGGTGATCCAAAAGATTCCCTCAAGTGTTACTTGTATAGATGGGGATCTTATTGACCATGCTAGATGGGATGCCAATGGGCATACAAACATGTATGAAGGCTATGGTTAGGGAAGCAGTTAGCCCAAACGAGATGCAGTGCTGAGGCCATACTACTCTTGATGGATCTGTCCATTTGAGCAATCTGTCAGAAAATAGGTGTAATAGTTCAACTCCATTGTTAATGCCCCTCCAGACTGGTTGAAAACAGTAAGACCATTCAAGCATGGGCCGTTTTTGTAAGTTTGAGGTTCAGAGACACTGCTGTTCAACTGAATTTTGCCAAAAGCAAATGGAGAATTCCATAAACCCTACTTAAAAACTTCCCAATTATTACTTAATGTTTTAATCTACTGCACCATGTAGTATAATCAGACTTCAACATGCTTCTGCAAAGACTTGGATTAAATAGGTTACACTTTAGTTGGAAAAGTTTTCCCTATTCTCCTAAAAGTTAAATAGCAGGGACTTACTAGACTTGTCAACATAAGATTCTGCCAACAAAGTAGGCCAAAAAACTAGAAAGTGTATTATATCAAGACACTTAAAGAAGGAAAGATACTTACAATGTCAAATATGTTGAAGACAAAGACACAAAATGAATAAATGGCATAATAAACCCAGGGCGCTGCACCAATTGAGGTTTCAGGATTCAGTATCTCCTTAATGTATTCCCAGAAACGTGAACCAAGGAGGCTGCCAAGTAAAATTCACATTAGAGTGCTTACAAGTACAGATAGAGTGGTTACAAGGTACAACTGAATATACATGTGAGTTGGGAAGGCAGCCCATCTAGTGTAAATGCAATATGCGGTAGGACCATATTTTTTGAAATGCCCAAGCAGGTTGCCCTAGAGGGAGGTGAATTGGGCTCTTGAGCAAATTATGTCAAATATGCCCAAATTAATTCCAATTAAAGGCTACAGGTCATAAATCAATGAAGTGCAGCATGTTATAGAGCTTTCTTTATTAACAAAAAGGGTTATGAAGAAATTCAGGTTTATGAAACTGATTTGCAAAGTTTGTGTCACATAAATGTAAGACAAAACCATACAAGAAGGTAATAGTGCATATGAGCAATTATAAATAGAATTAGCAGAGATGAGCATAATCACAAATAAATGAGAGAGAATTAAGCACAACGATTTAACGTGACTTGGAGCCCTTCTCCTACATCCACCTCAAAGTACCCTAAAGCTTCAAATCCGCTACTAGAACTTTTCCTTGATCCCCCATGAAGAGAAATCATGCAACTTCTTCCTTGTATGTGGATCAACAATGGTATAGAGAAACCTGATCAACAATGGTATATCTTTCAATTAAGGAAACACAACTCAAGTCTAATAGCTTAGGTTTGCAAGTAATAGCTCAATGATTCCTCCTAAGAGACAGAAAAAATTGTTCAAATTCCAATTGAAATCAATCACCCCCCAAAGTCAAACTAGTGCTTGTTGCACTAGGCGCTAAAGCATGGGTGTTCTCACGAGTTTAGAAAATGCTTTGCAATTGTAAAGCTCAAGCTCTCTCTACTGGGTTCCCATTGATGTTGATTGTTCAGTGTCTTTCTTGATACCTCAAGTAAAGGAAAATTAATCAATTAATCAAGCAAAGAATGCCCAGTGGTCAAAATGATTCCTTCCTCTATGAAATGGACTTCATCGCCTAACTAAGAGAGGCAATTTTGGCCTTCCAAAAGAGTACCCAAAAAATTAATAAGGATGACATTTCAATAAAAGAGAAGATTAATTTCAGTGTCTTGAGTTCGAACTTAAAAATAGGTAGCCAACTATGTTTCCTTACAGGAGAAATCTTTGCTTTCCAAAATCATAGTCAAATTCAAATGGGAGAAGCCAAGTATGGAATCTGTCCAGAACAAAATGTTAGACAAACGTAGAACCTTGTAGAAGTTTTTCCATTAGTGCAGGAACGAATTGAAAACAAGATAATCAAGAATTTGAATATGAGTGGATGAACAATTGTAAATGAGCAATTGCACAGAATGATATTTCAGGATTTGAGAAAAAATTTGCTCAAATTACTTTTGTGTCAATTCGAGAAGGATGAGTTAGCAAAGAGGAATCTGAGTTATCAAAGCAAGGTAAATCATATATTCAATATATTATAAGACACCTTTTGACTAAAATAAAACAAGATAATAATGTTTCCATATCATGGAAATACTCTCCATTAACCAAGGTCAAGGTAAGCGTCTCTTCCATAATAATAGGCTTCCCCATTCAAATTCAAATATGCATTATCTTCATGAGTTTTTTAGAAATAGTAATTGAAAATTTATATCTTCTGTAAAATACTTGAAAGTTTTCCTCAATTACCACAATACTAATTTAAAATACTTGAAAATTTTCCTCAATTACCACAATACTAGCCATCACATTTTAGTTCAATAAGGAAAGAATCCTTTCATATTCAAATAAATCTTTCCATAGAATAGTTGATTGCACACAACTATTTCCACAAATGTTAATACATATGGAAAGAATAGACCACTTGTGCTATCATCAAAACAAATGTTGTACATGAATCAAAGGTGAAAAATCTCATGATCATTGAAAAAATGATCCTCTAGAATGTCATCTTAGGAAAAAGCCTTGAATGTCGTGACTCATATTATTAACCTTTTGCCTAGTGGTCCCTTGAATGGCGATGTTCTCAACAAGGTGTAGGTTGCAAAGGAAGTTTCTTATGATAACTTTAGTGTGTTTGGTTGCAACTTGCAAGTCATTTGTTTATGTTCCAATGGATGTAAGATCAAAGCTTGATGCAAAGAAATGACTGCATTTTTCTCAAGTATGGAGAAGGCGAGTTTGGCTAACAGTTTTATGATCCATTGGAGAAAAAGCTCAGTAGATTAGCAAATATTGTGTCTGTTGAAAAAAACACCATTGAAGACAGTGACAAGGCCAAAAAACCTTTTCGTCACAACAATGATTGTCAATGCGAAATGGACATGCCAATTCACATTGAGGATGTTTTTCAAAGTGATCAACGAGGTGATGGAGGCCATGATATGCCTATCCTTGATGACATCCATGACGATGCTCATGATGATCCTCACGAGCCTACAACAACCATTCCACTCAAAATGATCTACGAAAAATCAACATCCCTCCATACACCTATCAATAGAAGAGTATGTGTTATTGATGGCAGAGAGCTAGAATGCTTTGAAGCGGTTATGGAAGATGATTACAAGCATTGCATGGATGTCACACTAGATAAAGCATTTGAAAGAAAATCATACTTTTGAGCTTGTGAAGTTGCCTAATCACAAGAGAGGACTCAAAAATAAGAAGTGTTTAGATCAAAATCCAAAGAGAACAACCTACCAACAAGGTACAAAACAAGATTGGTCACGAAAGGATTAGCCAAAGGATGGGACTAGATTTGAGATCTCTCTCATAGTAAACATTACTTCCACTCAAAATTTTCTCAGATTAGTGGTGAGAATAAATCTTGAGACAGGTGAAGCAACTAGATGTGTGAATGGCATTTCCCATAGTGATCTTGAGAAAGAAATCTACATTGGACAGCTAAAGGAAATTAAAGTTAAAGGGAAGTAGCATACAATATGCAGCTTGAAGAAGAGCCATTATAGGTTAGAGCAAGGCCCTAGGCAATGGTATAAAAGTTTTAGTTGGTTATGTTTGGACAAGCCTACCATGAGATTACTTTAGATCATTGTGTACTTGTGCAAAGGTTTCTAGAACAGGACTTTGTTATCCTTTTGCTATATGTGGAAAATATTCTTGTTGTAGGGCAAAGCCCTACATGTGATTTGAAAAAGCAACTAAGTCTTTCTTTTGACATGAAAGACTTAGGGCCAGTGAAGTAAAATCTTAGAATAATAATCTTTCAACACAAAAAGAGAAGCAGTTTTGGATGTCTCAAGAAATGTATATTGAAAGAGTGCTTCAAAGATTCAACATGAAAAAATCTAAACTGGATAATATTTTTCTCGTCAATCATTTCAACCTAAGCATTTAACAAAGCCCTACCTTGGAGAAAGAGAATGCCAACATGAAAAGTATTTCTTATGCTTTGGCCATGGATAATTTGATCTATGTTATAGCATGTAAGAGACCAAATATTGCTCGTGTGGTAGGAGCCACTAGTTGATTCCTTTCTAATCCCAGAAAGGAGTATTAGTTTGCTGTGAAGTGGATTCTCAACTATCTTTGGGGCATTCTAGAATGTGTTTATGCTTTGGTAGTGATACATCTATTATGATTGAGTATACTAATGCCAACATGGTGGCCGACAATAATTCTTGGAAGTCTACCTTTGATCAAGGCATTTGATCAAGTTTTCAGAAGATATATCTTTGCAGTCGAGATTACAAATGTATGTTGCACTCTTACCACCGAAAATTCATTTGATAATGGAAGCAAGCAAAGAAATACCTTTGATGAAATTCATTCAAGAAATCGGCTTGAAGCAAAACTATTGTATGTTACATTGTGATAATCAAAGTACCATTCATCTTTACAAAAGTTTATCATTTCATTCATATCAAAATATATTGACATGAGATACCATTGAATGAAGAATATTCTTGATTCAGAGTAGTCGATACTTAATAAAGTTAGGACCGACAATAACGAGTACACATGATAACTAAACCCATGCAGCGGAGGAAGCATAATGTCTGCAGAGATATTGCTAGGATAATGACAATCTCATAAGGTCATGAAAGGATTTATGTTGGTATTACTCACTCAATTGTGAGTCTCATGCCCTTGTACATATATCCATGTTCTTATTGTTGCTACCAAGGCCTTCGCGTTCAAATGGCAACTTGAAACCAATGTGGAAGTGATGTTTGAGCTTGTGTTCGGATGATAGCTCTAGTGTTCAATTCAAATGCCATATTTTTAGATTAGTTTTGTGACCAATTTTCACAATTTGTGTCAGCGACAGAGAAAACAAGAGAGGAAGAGAGAAAAAAGAATGGGAAGAATTTGCCAACTATTTGGACTACGAATTGCATTCTATCCTTCATTAACATTGTTGTTCTAGCTCTTATGAAGAACATTTAACCAGTTATTTCATCTCATTTTCCCTCATGCTCATTCATTACTCTGATTGTTCACTTTGAGGTGTTGTAACCTACAGGTTTTTGATGATTTATCATAACCGGACTCGGATATAGTGGGGATATTTTAGATAAGAAGTCCTGTAGTTTTTCCCCGCATTTATAAAGAGACTTTCCTCATAAAATCCGTAAATCATTTGTTGTGTGAGTCGATAATGTCTGCGCATTATTCTTTTGTAATCCCACAAATTCAAATAAAGGGTACGGTTAATGATCCTTGAGAGATTTGTTCTCGGAATCGAATAGTTGAAGTTTCAAAGTACCACCCAACAAAATTAACCATCCAAAAAGCCTTTTATTTTCCCTTCCCAAAAATGTTTACCATTAGATGACCCAGATATTTTCATCTTGCCAAGAGGAGCGACTTTATGAAAATTTAGCACAAGAAATCTGTACTTCCAATGAGTTAGAAAAAGCAAACAGGTAGTGACTTTGACAGGTGACACTTAAGATAGCAGCACTTGAGCTATGAGCAACAATGCAAATGTGAACTTTCAACAAGTTGGGGGTGACTGCTTAATGTGATGCACACACATCACAAACAAAGTAAACAAGGAGTCTACTACAATACTAACCTTGCGAGGATGCTTGGAAAAGCCAAGAGATAGGATGTGGTCAGAACAGGCTGCATTCCTGATGGGTTGATATTGAAGGGAATATAAGGCTCCACCTCTGTAATTGGGGATTCATCTCTGTCCAAATCATGGGAAGTCAATGGTAAATGCTTGAACTTCATACTCTAATTTTTTAATAAAAAATAAGCAAATGTACAAATATGGTGGAGGTATCAAGTCCATTAGGAAACAAATAAAACTTCTATGGATTTGTCCCGTATTAACCCTGGTAGTGGGGAAATTTTAGTAAGCTCCTTATTGAATACGAGAAATGTGCCTTCCGTTCAGGGGAGTTAGTAGATAAAGAAATTGCTGTGATAAGATGAAAAATGTTTTTTTCCTCTAAAATCCTAATCCTACCGAAATACTGTGAGAAAATTTACCAAACCTTATCACAACAATATCATCAATCATTAACAAGGGACAAACAAAAAGTCCAACTCAACTATCAAATTTAGAACATAGCAGTCAAGAAACATGTCTCCTAAAAATCTTAAAACCATAGAGAAAAACCTCAGTTTCTCATAGTAAAAGGTTTTCAGCTAGACAATTATGTGCACACTATGGTAGCTGGAGAAACTGAACCTTGAATGTCTGTATCTCAGGGCCTCAACCTAGTCCTTACATATTAAAAAGATGATCCTCAATATCTCAGTGATGGATAAATCAAACAGTAGGCACAGTGATGCCAAATGGATAAGTAAATCTTGATGATTGAACATTGTTCAACCAAAAATAATGAACAAATGAGAGTATGGCATACAAGTAGTGTTGAATAGCATCCTCAAAATAATTACTTAACTGTAACTGAATTTATAAAGTCAGAGATGGATAAACCTAACAGGTCAAAACCACAATCTTTGAAATCTAAATATGGCAGGGCACTTGTGTGAGGTAACATAGCCAAATTGAATGGCTCAATTTATGGGGAAAAAATGACGGGAGATGAATATCATATGAGTGTGTCACTGACAATGCAGCTCCTCTTTTATTTTTTTCCCTT
>JAOVVI020006235.1:0-15804 GCA_028571085.2 Nepenthes alata | reverse complement strand
AGCCATTGATATTATGGCATGTTTCTGGATCATGTGTATGTTCTTTATTTATTTATATTGAGATCAGTTGAAATATCTTACATCCAATGAATTTTCCTTTCAGGTATTTGGTTAATTGTTTATTATTAGAGATAATGATGGGATTTGGACGTGTTCCATCACCAGACCTATGTAATACTTCTAGAGTATTCCAGGCACACCAAATGAAATTAAATCTGACAAAGTACATGTTCAAAGTAACCTGTAAAAAATTCGTTGGCTTTATAGTATCTCATTGAAAAATTGAGGTAAACCTAGATAAAATTAAAGTAATTATCAATATGAATCCTTCCCGTACCATAAAAGAAGTCCAGAGGTTAATCAAGAGATTCGCCACACTCTCCCAATTTCTGACAAAATTAGCTGAGAAGTATATTTCATTCTTTAAGGTTCTGAGAGGGGCCAATGCGAATGGGTTCCATTGGATGGAAGAGTGTCAATCAGCCTTTCGAGAATTGAAGGAATACCTCGCCAACCCCCCACTCCTATCATCTCTAAAAGAAAGCAAAGAATTATATCTTTACTTGGCTACTCTGACACGATGTTGAGTTTAGTCTTAGTCAGGTAGGAAGTCAAAATACAATGGTTGATCTACTATATCAGTAAGATTCTGACAAATACAGAGAGTTGATATTAATATGCCAAAAGGGTTGCTCTAACTTTGATCCGCTCCGTAAGAAAACTCTATCAATACTTCCAGACTTATAAGATTATTGTCCTAACCAACCTACCGTTAAAGGGGATTTTATAGAGACCCAAGGTGTCTCGATATTTAATAAAATGGGTTATAGAGTTGGGTAAATTTGACATAAAGTTCTGAGCATGGCCATCCATAAAAGGATAAACTCTCGTGGACTTTATTGTCCAAATAATGACCCTAATTCTAGAAAGCTCAGAGGAAGACAAAGGCAAGCTTCAATGTGAGGGAACTCCAGCACATATTTTGTATGATGACGGGTCATCCACTCGATCAGGAAATGGGGTTGGCATGGTCTTGATGGCTTCAGAAAGATTTGAAATAAAGTGCTCAATAACACTTGGGCTTTTAGCCACTAATAATATAATCGAGTATGAAACTCTATTAGACAAGCTTAGGCTAGTAAAGGAATACTTGAAGTAATTCCAAGTTAGTGGTCAACCAGGTGATCGAAAAATTCAAAGCATCCAACCCATGCCTAGCAAAGTACTTCATCAAGGTGAGGGATCTACTAGAACTATTTGACAAGGTGGAGATTTACTACATTATGAGAAAAGATAATTAGAAGGTGGAACAATTGGAAAAAATAGCCATGCTCGAGAATCCTGAGCAACACACAAGGGTGATGAGGGAAGTCCTCATGGCCCCGAGCATAGAAGTTCAAGAGGAGATGCTCCGAATCTTAAATGAAGAAACTTGGATTATTTAATACCATAAATACCTTAAAGAGGGCTAATTACCAAAAAAATCTAGAAAAAGCTAAATATGTAAAGAAGACGGCTAGATGGTATACCCTATTTGATGAAAAATTGTACCAAATAGGATACTCTATCCCTTACATGCGGCATTTGATGGCAGTTGAGGCCGATTATGCTTTGAGTGATGTACACCTTAGAATCCATGGGTCACATATAGAGGGAAGAACCTGACGTTTAAGATCAAGTGGCAGAGTTACTACAGGTCAACCATGAAAAAAAATCCTTTGGAATTCGTTAAGAGGTGCGAGAATTTTTAAATCTATGGAAACGTCTCTCATCAACCTCACACCAAACTTTAAGCCCTACAGTCACCTTGGCTATTTGTACAGTGGGGGCTTGACATACTAGACACATTTTCCATTGCTGCAAGGTAGAGAAAGTTCATCATAGTTGCAATAAACCATTTTACAAACTGGGTGAAAGTTTTCTTGTTGGCAAAAACTACCAAATAGAACGCGACTGAGTTTGTCTGTCAAAATATCATTTGTAGGTTTGGGATACTTGAGATCATAGAGACTGATAATAGTATCTAATTTATCAAAAAAACGTTTCACCAAGTACTGTATAAGTTGGGTATCAAGCTGGTTCATACTTCCATTACTTACCCCAAGCAAATGGACAGGTGGAGGTAATAAATTAGACCTTATTATATGGGCTAAAGATAAAGTTGGATGACACAAGGGGCTCATGGATAGACGAGCTCCCATCTATACCATGGTCCTACCGGATGGCCCTTAGGGAGTGGATTTGGGAAACACTATTTAGCCTATGTTATAAGATTGACACAACCATCTTGATGAAGATCAAACTACCCAACCTTTGAGTCGAGAGTTTTGACCCATATTACAATTCTCAACTCCTGAGAGAGAACCTAAATCTTCTCGAAGAAGTCAAGGACACAGCACGATTGCGGACCACGACTTATAAATAATGGGTTACCCGATACTATAACAAAAAGGTGAAGGTGCAACTATTCAATGTAGAGAATCTAATTCTATGAAATATCAAGACTACAAGAAATATTTTTGATAGGAATAAGATATCCCTGAACTAGGAAGGATTGTTCCTAGTACTAGCCATCCTCTAAAATAGCACATATAAATTACGTACCAAAATGAAAAACTAGTCACAAGTGCTTGGAATATCTTTCACCTAAAAAATTTCTATTAGTAAATGTGCTCTCAAATATGTAATGGAGGTACATTCTACTCATAGCTTATGGAGTGCTTGTATGATGTATGTAAAAAATAAGAATAAAATTTTATTTAATTTTTTACATTAACTGTTTATTTGTATACTTGTATGACTGATAATAACCAAGACTAATCCAAAATTAGGTGGATGAGAGTCACAACACCTTAGCTACTAAAGTGACCCATGCAAAAATGCGGTCATAATATTGTTTAATTCAATCAAACAATCCAAAAAGTGGTCAAACGCCAATAACCATTTGGAGATTTGGATGCTTGAGGACAAAAGTCTAATCTCCTTTGAGAGGTCTAATCTGACACCAAATCATAAAAATCTTAGAGAGTTTCTCAACATGAGTGCTACAATACCCTTCCATGGTATAGGCACCATAAGTCATACATTGTCAACGGACTAGTGTTCAACATAGCCTGATGACGATGGTGGCATCACCTAGCTGGCAAATGAAAATTTTGTTGAACGAAGATTCAACGCAAATAGAAAAAAATCAACAACAATAATCAAAGAAATGAAAAAATAAAGGCGCGCCGGAGTTTAAATAAAAGGACTTTAGCCCAAGATAACGCTGTTTTGACATGCCCAAAGAAGCACGTCATTATAATGATAGGGAACACATGCTAGTATGGAAAGATGCTGGAACACATTACTTCATTAATTTTGATTAAACAGTTCAGTCTTAATCAAAATGTCGGTTCAATCACTCCATGAATATTTTAATTCTGGATTCTTTTGAATTAAATTATCATGCGTCAAATTGCCACAAATTCGAGTTGTTAGATTGTTAGATGGACAAAAAGATGAACAAAGCCAAAACATTTGAGCAGACACTCCACCCAACTATAGTAGTTCAAAAAATCACAAGTATATAGAAGCTATATGAAGAATGCTAGTTCTCATTCTGATAATTTATTCATTAGATCCTTTCATAATGTACAAGTTTTGAACAGTAAAATTGCAACTTAGAGGAAAACATAGGACAATCATCCAAATAATAATAATAATAATAATAATACACTTCGTTCTAGGAACTCAGACACAAGTTGTATCAACAGTATTGTGAGAACAAAGATAATAAAAGAAAATTCATCTACTCACATCAGCAACATTTATCTAGACCACCTCTACAAGGTTCAATGAGATAATGGCCCCGTTATAATATGCAAGTTTGGATTTGGAATGGACGTAAAAGAGAAACATTAAGATAATTTTTTTTATTAAAATAGGATAACCAATGCAAACTTTGAATACATCATTGGGCCATGACTACAAAACTTGAAGGATTCCCTCCACTAGCTCTAGCATCTACACCCATAGGCAACTACAAAAATAACATATTTGCTAAGAGTTATAACACAGTCAAGCAAGAAACAAGCCATTCAGGGATGCAATTTGAAGAAAGCCTTCAATTTATAGTTAAAAAAAAGGCCCAACTAGTGAGAAGATCGAAGCTCATAAAGACATCAAGTCACGGTTAATAATGGTAGAGAATAATTTCCTACCAAATAAGACTCCAAATTGGTAGAAGATCCACAGCAAAGATGTGCTTTATTGGCACAGATGACTAACTAGCAGGTTTCCTATTGATATCATGCTAAGAGTTTGAGTTCAAACCTTCAAACATGGGGGTTAATATTGGGTGTAGTCCAAAATAAACCGGCCCAACTTAAAGTTAAAACAAAGCCCAAGTGTCAGCGACCCAAACGAGAAAGCATAAAACAGAACGGGGCAACCGAATAACGATTTATGAGGGTTAATATTGGGTGTAGTCCAAAATAAATCGGTCCAACTTAAAGTTAAAACAAAGCCCAAGTGTCAGCGACCCAAACGAGAAAGCATAAAACAGAACAGGGCAACCGAATAACGATTTTGCAGGATATTAATTGGGACACTAAATCATGACAAACAATTACTGAAAATCGAAGGATAATAATGAACCAATAAATAATCTTATCCAAAAATGGCTGAAATGGTCTTCGCAATTGACAATCAAACGGTTTCCTCAATTCAAACGACGGTTACGCACCAAGAATATTGTCCTCTAATAGCTGTGTTCAAATATCTTTCAGTACATGCAGCAATTTCAAGAACTCATCGGGCGGATAGGAACCCGGGCTATAAATACAATCCTCTTAAACCAAGGAGAGGAGGAGAAAATAAAAAGAAAAAAGCACTCAAACAAACTAGTGCACCAAAGCGGAGTAAAGTCCTCCTAATTCACACATATCATTATCTTCTTTCAATTTCAGTATCTACTTTTCTTCCAAATCTTTTAATTCAAGATGAAAAATTACAAATTTAAGCGTCCAAAGATATATCAATGAGTAAATTTTATATACATCTTACCTCTTACTTAATTTATTGTGGTGTGTAGGATAATGATTTGTAGATACGAAGACCGGACTCGATCCATTTCCAGAAAAAAAATCTCGATTCCCTCATTCGTACAATAATTCGGATCCCTGTGACACATCATTTTCAACTTCTAACCAAATAGCTATTGTGTTTCATTCAATATAAAGGTTCAAAGGAAGCATCAATTTTATGTACTTACATATAAAGATCATATATTGGTTTGAGTTACCCATTTTAATGTTAGTCTTATGACTCATAATTTATACGTTAACGTGCAATTGTTTCTCATGAATTGTAATGTCTCTTCTGTTCTCTAATGCTGTTATAATATGTGATATAACGTTTTATATCATGCAGTATACAGAGCAACATCCCCCCTTCCCCATGCAAAATAGAAACAAGAGTAGGCAATAAAAAAGTCTTATCCTCGGCATTTTGAATGATTAGAATTATGATAACATATTAAACTCATCTTACAATTCTAACCATTTAAACAACGAAGATGGAATCATCATCGTTGAGAGTATGAGACAACACTAATGGCTTCACAAAAAGGGACCGGGAAGAACATGAGGACAGATGGCTTGTCGATATCTCGTTATCATGCGATCTAGTCTAAGCCGAGCCAAATTCCGCAAACCATTTCTCATGGCGCTCTATATCGGCTGCAGACACACTCGGCTGAACTTTGCTCACGGCTTCTTCAAAGTCGCACATGGCGACGGGATCATTGGAGATCTCATCCTTGGACATGTTTTTGATTTCATCCCTCGTCTTTCCGGCTATCTTCCGCCTCATGCCATTCAGGGAAGCATCCCGACAAACGTTTGTTAGATCGTCTCCACTGTATCCTTCTGTTCGGCGAGCCACTTGGTCGATGTCCACATCAGGAGCAACCTGACAAGCTCAGAAACATCACCAAAGTAATCCATATACAACTACAACAAAACATTTAGTCTCCTCAAGTGAAATTGACCGTATAGATGAATTTGTTTTTGTCATTTCACCCAATTTAGTATGTTACCATCCGGGAGAAATGATAATTTTAAATCATGTTCTATCACCTCACTTCGAGTTTTTTTAGTTTACTTCCTTCTTTCTATCCTACAATCACAACTCACTCACCTTTTCTAACATGTACTGTACTTGTATAACAACTGATATTCTAAAAGGCTGAATGTTGGTCATCTCAACGATTGTGCACTTTATAACTAACTAGCTTCATTCCACAAATCCACATCGGATATTTGCTAACATTGGTTCATTGATCACATTTTATTTGTGTTTGTGGTATGAATAATTAGATAATACACTTGGGTTTAGAATGCCAAGTGTTCCAGTTTATTAGACTACAGTCATTATTTTTACATTTTATACAAGAAAGCCAATTATTCACTTTGCTAATTCACATAGAGCACTCAAAGGCCAACCATTTGACTACAATCAAACAAAGCTACCCAGTCATTTTAAAAGAAAAAAAAAAAGATTAAGAAAAACAATATCACAAGTTCTCATATGCAAGCCAGTCAGGTTTCAAGCATCTGAAAATTTAAATTCTGACCACTTAGGGCAAAAAGATTTCTTACTTATTTGTAAGGATAAGCGACGAGGATACGAGTTTGTAAATAAATTTATTCCATATTTATTCACCTCAACAGACTTCAAATTAATCCGTATAAGCTCCTTCCGGCTCTCAAAATTGGGAAGAGGAATATATATGCGCTTCTCCAGTCGCCTCCTGTGTTGCCCCAACAACCATTCACACCAGTTAACCCAAATGAATGCAAATCAAAACTGAAAAGAAAAGAAAACAAGAGGATCAAAAGGGCAGCCTGTTGAATTCATCTCTCCCTATGCCTGGTGTTTGGGTTTGGGGAAGGGTCCGAACACTTTCATTCTATTATATACAGTTTTACATTACATTATATGCAAGAGATCATTTGAACGATTTGAACCGGTGACCACCAGATTATGTACTGATAACTCTACCGTTGTGAAAAGACTCCTCTTAAAAATACTTAGAGATGATGTATTTTAATAATAAAAACAAACAAAATGGATAAATTGGAGAAACCTGAGTGCCTCATCTATATCCCATGGGAAATTAGTGGCTGCCAGAACCATTACAATTTTGCGATCTTCACCAGCAGAGCTGTTACTTACACCATCGACCTGAACAAGTAGTTCAGACTTCACTCTTCTTGATGATTCATGCTCTCCTGAAGCACTGAAAGAGGAAATCAAAAAGGAATGAAGAAATTATACCAAACTAGTCCATGAATCCATTTGTTTTATAGATTATTTTTATCTTATTCAAAAGGGTAAATATAATTCAAGGGAAAAAAAACAGTACTAATTTGTTTCAAGAAAATATATTTCAGTTGTCAAAGAAGTATTTAATTTTTTTTTCTCTTTTTATTTTCCTGTCAAAGTTTGTGAGCCTTGCCTTCAAGCCTCTGTTGAAACTTGAAAGTGTGGAGGAGTGAGAGAGACCAAGTACGGAAATATTAATGCTTGGAGACAGTTTATCTAACGTTGGGTAATCTGTTATAAAATAGTACCTAGTTACCAAAAATTGTTATTAATTGAATAAAGTGAAGGTTTACAGAAGTTATCAAGTCAATGTTCGTTCCATCCAGCGGGTTGTATGCACTTGTTCCTTGTAAATAAGATCAGGGGAGAAAAGTGAGGATCGATGGAGGGAGTGAAGACGAAAAGGAGAATTTAGTGAGCTTTTGTCAAGAAGGTTTGTACAAAAACAACAAAGTCTTAAATTCCGCTAAGTGGGATAGGCTATATGAACATGTCTTCATTTTACTTGTTTTAGTGCAATATCCTTCAAGAGTAGAAACAAAGTTAAATCATTTTTTATCAGGCCATTCCAAATTTTTCTATGTATACCTCTTTTTTTTACTAAATCAAAGAGAATACTAGGGTTTTACTTGATGAACAAAAACTGGGTAAAATAAGGGAAATCCCACACCATTAGGAGAGAACAACATATATATAATGCATGAAAATAACAGATTTGATCCAAGGGACATGGGCACACATGAAAATACTCATACATTATAAAATGATTAAAGCCTTACCCTCGAGCATTGCAAAGAGAATCAATCTCGTCAATAAAGATTGTACTGGGAGCATAAGCTCTAGCAAGATCAAACAAGCATCGGACCATCCGCTCACTCTCTCCACGCCATTTTGAAGCCAAGGAAGCAGATGACACGTTAAAGAATGTTGTTCCACACTCTGTGGCAACTGCTTTAGCCAAAAGTGTTTTCCCAGTACCAGGAGGGCCAAACATCAGTACACCTTTCCATGGTCTCCTGATTCCCTAAGGTAAAATAAAATTTTCTTCAGCCCTTAACAACAATCCTTATTTATAGTCATTTGTCTTTAAGTAGCTTATTATTGCACACAGTCTCAAGCAAGCTTCGAAAAGGAAACAGCCTTAAAATAATCCACATTTATCAAAGTTCCCAGAGTTCATAAGAGACTAATTATCCATTTTACTTTCTTGCCCATAAGTCCTCTTTCATGATTGAGATGGTTAGTATAATTGAAATTGTCGTATGATCGCTATAATTGACTCTATCTCTATCATTCGATTTCATCTTCTCTAGTGAAGATATGAAGGAAATAAAAATGTGAAGGTTCTTCTTTATTTTGTTGTAATAATGCCAAAATTTCAAGTTAGGTCCCATGAGAAGCAATGAGGAATTAATTAAGATCTATTTGAAAAAGCTGAAAAATAGAGAAACTTAGTGTTAATAACTGATCGTAGCCATTATGCAATATGACACTGTTTGCTGTACTTCCTTGATTTCAACTTTCAAGTCCATAATCCATCATGACGAACCCCGTTTTATAGTAATGATCAAAAAACCTGCAGAAACCGTTACTGATCACTATGATTAATATGCTGAAACAGGTTATGAGACTCCATAAGACCAAGGATTGAAATGAACTTTGAGCTGATCAATAATAATTGAGATTGATTTGTTATTTTCTCAATTTGGAAATCATATGAGTTAACTTTTGTCGTTCTGTCCCTAGCCGGAAGACAAATTTATGTCATTGATAGATGAATCCTTTTACTGTTTATCTATTTATTTCACAAATAATGAACTAATCATGATTTCATTATAGTGATAAGTCAACATCATCTATGGATAACTTCCATGGGAGCAAAGCCTTCTCTTTTTAATTGGAAAGGAAACTCAAATGCACAGATTAAGGAGAGTTGAATACTAAGTTGAATGTTAGACCCTATGACATTTGGCAACAATGTTAATATTAAAACTAAGTCTTTGACCCATATTTCAATAAAGCCATTATACAGTATAGGTCCTTTTGAAATGCCAATGGTTGCAGCAATAAATTCTGCTAACGTAGACATATATTCAGTCTCCAGGTGGGAGAGGATGATAGATGAGGGTTCTTTACATACCTCTAGGTTCAAAGTTATTTGCTTACAGCCCCATGACAAAACAATAAGTCCATGCAAAGTCAGAAGACAACAGATAATACCAGGAACGGTTGAATGTGATCACCTTTTCCAACTACAGATTTTTTTGAGGGAGACAACTCTTATTATGGTTACATGAAAATGTAACCATAAAAGCAAACAAAAAACATTGACAGTAACAACCTGATTATCTTTTTTATTTTATTTTTTTGCATAGTACAATCAAAACTTCAAATTGTCTTCCCACAGTGGGTTCAACAGTTGTATCAAGCATTTTTTATTTTATATGTTATAACCAAGTAGAATTAATCCGACAAACACATCGCTTTTTCATAATTTCCTATAACAAATTCCTACATTAAGATAAAATGTTTTTAAAAAAGGACGAGTGCACCAGGCTCTCACATCATAAAATCTATACACATATTTACCCTACATTGTAAAGTGGTTAGTTTTGTTGTTTGAACTCAAGACTTTTGTGTCATAATGGAGCAACATAACTACCACACCAACGTCATCACGTTTTCAACACAGCCAGATACCTGGAAATACTCAGGCATCCACAAAGGAAGGACAACAGCTTCCTCAAGAAGTCTTTTTGCTTCAGTGAGCCCAGCCACATCATCCCATCTGACTCCAGGGCTAGAATCCAAGACATCCCTTTCAAGCATTGCGGCCAGGTCATGATCAGGACCCTCGTACTGTCCCCTTTTTGACTTTCCGGCTTCAGCATCACCAGTCTGACAGTTTCTCAGGTTAGATATCGATATGCAATACAGGGAGGCACAAAGTTTTCAATGCTACCATATAGCACAATTAAAAGTTTGTTAATACCAGGAAACATATCTAAATTAAGGTTCACAGATGTCCATAAGTATGTTACGGCTATCAATCAAAATCAACTATGCAAAAGAGATGAAAAGGACAGCAAGAGAAGATGCTTTCCCAGAGTTCTGCTTTTAAGATGTTCAGTCATCGACAATAAACACAGAGAGGAGCCTGTTCTTTCCAAATTTCTTTCTACCAAACATTTACCTCCGCATCTGGAATAGTATTTCTCATTTGCTAAATAAGGCACTGCCCCCTTTTCTCTGATAGATTATAAAGAAACTACATTAGTTAGGCTCTGCCACAGCTTATCAAATATAATCAACTACTATAATGCCCCATCCATCAAAACTAGCAAGTGTAAACACTGTGCGGGCATAAGTGTAAGTATACTTACAACATGAATTTTAACATGCCCATTTTTATGGAGACAATAACTAGAATCAAATTCTACCACCATATATCAGCAGCAAGATTCCAAATACAGAGATAAATAGAACAAATGAACATTAGCTAGATGCAGCATGCAAAACATAAACAGCAATACGATGCCACGATACAACAACACGATTGGCATGGGCTAAAACTCACAGCTGCATCTCCCTTGCCAGGGTTGATTTTGCCAGACCCAGTTCCTTTCTTTCCAGTCGGTGATGCTCGAACTCCAGTGCTAGATTTAGTGGAGCTAGTTGCCCTTGGCCCACGGCTAGTTGTACCAGGTTTCGCAGAACCCCGACTCCAAGAGCCATCTTGAGGTGATTTTCTTACACCCACTTGACCAGTCCTTGCAGGCCTTCGGCTTGATGTTTCTCGACTTGGAGGCCTCCAAACATCAGGGTCATCCATTGAAGCCCCAGATGACGTTGGATACTCATCCAATGGTTGAAAAACAAATGATGATTGAGCAGAAATAGGAGGCGAAGGAGGGCGTCTGCCCACAGGAGTCTCCTTCAAAGACCTTCTCTCAGCATCTAACTGTTTTACAACCTCGGTTTCCTCAGATATAGCTTTCTTCACATCCATCCATTTTTCACGAATTAAAGGATCATCAAGGTTGTTTAAGTGCCTAAAAACAAAATCAATAAGATCAAACTATGCATCCACAACATCAGAAATCCAAATGGAAAAAAATCCTGAAATGAATTCCTAAATCTTTGAACTTCACAAGCTAGATTCAAACTCATCGAAGTGAACTCCATTGTAACCTTCTTGGTTCAAAGAAATATAATAGAAAGATACATTAAAGATTACAAGAATTAGTGCAGCAAGGAATATGAAAATTCTTACATGAGCATTAAATTATGAAGGAAAAACAAAGGGCTGCAATCCACAACCCAAATTTAAACATGTCAAATTTGCAATTACGTTAGATAAAACTCAGACATATCATTGGATACTATGCCACATGGTTTTTCTCCTACCACCCTCTGCCTAATAACTCTGATGAACATCCCTTGTCCTATGGTAATCGTTTTTCTCTCTACTAAAGAAAGGTAATACTAATTGATGCTTGAAATTCTAGAAATAGCTCTATTCTCCTAACCGGCCAACATTCAAGTGAGACCTAGTGTTAGTTCTTATTTGCATGAAATGCAGAAGTCTGGTCAGTTCCCAATGGGCCAGTTAAGCCAGAAGAAGCTTTCAAGACCTCTATACCTCTTTCTTTCGTGACATATAAAGTGATTTAAAGCAACCAGAGCGAAACAGACTAAAGATCAATAAAATGAATAAAAATTTCCTACTACTGAGTTTACTAATAGGAATTTTTACACACAAACCCCATAAAATCAGGGCTGTAAAAGGCCAGGAGTTATATTTTTTTATTACACCCAAAACAGATTTTTTTATTACACCATAAGGGTTTTTTTTTTTAATTTAAATTCCCAAATTACCCATCATAGGACTAGCATATGCTTCTATATAGAAGGAGACTGCGAGGGATAGGGGTAATTTGTCATTAGTTATCAAATTTTGACCAAAAATGTGGTTGAAGCGAACCCTAGGCTATGCAGTTAAAACGGAGATGCAATTTACAATTGTTAATTTAATAACATAAATCGAGTACATTGCGTGAATATGGCCCTAATTTCATGGTGGTTGTAAGTGGGGAAAAAAAAAACTTTCCTTAAATGCAGTTATTGGAAACCACACTAGGTAGTACCACCACTTCTCACACTCACTCACCTATCTGAATAGCTAAAAGAAAGTAAAAAGAATTCACTAGTGAACCATCATCTTTCACGCTATCTAATCTAACATTTGTACTAAATTTAGCCGTTAAGTTCAAAACTGATTCTGACAAAAATCGCCGCACTACCGTCACATCTCAACCAAACATTTGAATCACATAACGAGTAAATTATTGCAAACATGAACAGAGTAGAAGCAAAAGCAAAGATTTAGAAAGAAATGAAAGAGAGAATGAGTACTTGTTGATCTGTGCGATGGCGCCATCGAAGAAGATAATGGAGGTGTCATAGAGGCCTTCGAGGGCGTATTCTCTCGCCAATTTCAGGTGATCTCGCAGTCCCGTGAGCGTCGCTGCCCCCACCATTCTCTTTCTCTCCGACAAAATTCGTGTCTTCCGAAAAGAATGATTTCCCTTCGATTGATGAAGTACAAATACGGGACTCGGAGAACAAAATAGGGTTTCCAAAAAACATGAATAATGTGAACTACGACATGCGTGGGAAAGTGTTGAACCCTGAGAAGTGAAAAGGACGGCGAAGTTGTGTACGGTCAGAAGACCTGACCGGCAGAAAAGCAAAATACTGAATTGCGCATCTCGATTAGACCTCTCATGGAGTGATTTGATACTCTGCAAAAGACGACTGTCAGGCCGTAGGATCTCCTCTAGGATGGGGATCGCGTTGGTCGACGAAAAATTGTTATTCACATAAAAATAAAAAATAAAGTAATAATAAAATCATCAGTATTATATAATGGAGCTTATTAACCAAATAAAGACTCGTCTGCTTCCCGCAATTGAATCCTAAATTAGAGATGGTGACCGTTGTTATAATTGTAATATTATTTCATTCTAATTTAAAATTTAAAAATTTAATATGTGAATAAAGTTATGTGAAATTTCGTACATTAAATCTAATGAGTATTTAAAATTTAAATTTTAATATGGTAGATATTAAAACTGATTCTTGATATTTTTAATTAAGATTCTACACATCACTAATTAAAATTAAAATTTAAAAAATTATAATTAACTATTTAAATTATTTTTTAACATTCAAATCAGTAAAAATTTTTAACAAATAAGTTAAAAAAAGAAATAGTAGAGAATTAGAGGATTAGGCTCCAATATATTTCATGTTTAGTTTATGTACTGTAAAATTAAATTTGAGTGATCATAATAATTATAAAATTTGTCAAAATGTTATGGGTTTAAGATAATTGAGTCACAGATTATAGTGATTTTGGAGACTAGGGGGTTCATAATTTGATTTTTGACAACCTAGATCCATTATCTGAATCATTGGGTTCAGGTTAGTTTAAATTTTTACCAAACCCATCACCAATCCTCTAATCTCAAAAGTTGAATTCAAGCATTGAGGATTTTGTCTAATCACAGTCTAGCCTTGGTTCGATTTGAACCATATTAGCTTGTCCTTAGCTTGAGATTGCTCGAATCCAAACTTCTTTTTTTAAGCGGGTGATGGGATGAGGCTGTTTTGAAGTTTTTGTTTTGACTACAAATCCATTCTAGATAGGTCGGATTGGATACTTCAAAGATAAATGGACTCTTTGCTTGACACTCTTTGTAACCCCACCATCTAAGGTGTATCAACCTACACAAAGTGTGTAGGTCAACCTTTCTCATACTTTTTCTATCATCACTTTGTTCTTTTCCAAGATGGCGGTAAAGGTGTGGCTATCCATCACTCTTCCATAGTTAGCCCACCTCTATTGTCTCTCAGTTTATGGTGTCATCCATTAGATTAATTTTTTCAGTTAATATTAAATCTTATTGTTAATGGTCTATCCAAACATTCGTCCAACTTTCTTAACTCACCTTATATTCCTTCCTTAGAATTAATTACCTCAATAATGGATCATTTCTATTACTAATTAACGAATCCAAAACTCTAAAGTAATCACAATTACTGTTAACTCTAGTCATAAATCGATCTTTTTAATTAGTCAACATTAGTTATTTAGAGATAAAAATAATTTTCCTAAAGGTGGTATGGAGCATATGCCTAGTATAGAGTACCATTAAAAACTTTCGACCATCGTATAATGACCATCAAGACTTGTGAAACCCCAAATTTGAGTTTGTGCTAGGCTCTGTCCCAAATGAACAACCACCTTGATTCTTGCTGAGTTCACCAATGCACCTAATCCCTCAAATAGAATGATTTAAGGATGTTATCTCCTTCATAAACGACAATCACACCTTAAAGTTTATTCAAAGCACGCTTCTTCAAATCTTGCAAAATGATCTTATGATATTTCTTATACTCTGAGATATCCTTGGATAAACCCAACAACGTTGGCACACCATTTTGCATTGATCGAAATATTGATTCTATGCTTGACCCCATTGTGTTTAAGGACGCTTAGCACTTGCACTTTTGCCATCAACACTTCTCTAGAGTGTCTCGATCCTTGATCTGCTACTAGTGATACTCGACAGTACTCAATTCTCAAAAATACTTGGGCTTTTGTTGTTGTCTTCAAGTCTTTGATGATGGCTCCTTGATCTCAATTGTTGTCTCATCAGATTTTTAGTAGTTGATGTAGAGTTGTATGGAAAAATTCATCTATTTCAAGTATAGTCCTTGAATCCTTTCATGATGATACATTGGGCTTGATGAGTTCCCACTCCTATCAACCTTGTGGTTATGGCCTCAACTCCTTCAACTCTATTAGTGTCATATGATAAGGGTGTCTTGGAATTTGACGTAGTATTCGGAATCAACTCAATAGAGAAGTCGATTGCCCACATGGGGCAATTTGGAACATATTTGAAAACTGATAGGGAAATCATTGATCATTTGCTCTTCTAGTTCCCTTGGAAATGCAAAGTCATGAATCTTCTAAACCTAATCTTCCAGGGGTAGGCAGCATAGTCCCCACTTTGATCTTAGTAACGGTGAAATTTTCTCTAGAAATCCATGGATATTGATCGGGCAAGGATTTTACTCATTCAATGTATGACAATCACCAGCAAAATATCCCGGTGTACCACATCTAAAATAGTCTTAGTTCATCTTGACTTGAAGGAGATGCCACTACAAAAATTTTCAGTGCTAATGATTTGTAATCTTTAATAATGTAACCAATTTTTCTACAATTGCAATAACGTCACCTATTACAAAATCTGGTAGTCTTTCATTGATTATTCAATGAAAACGGTAATGATCTGATCCTAAAATATGTAGAAGCCGATTGTAGTTGTCCTCTTCTCCCCTGCATCTAAACAATAGAGTTGG